>VCRD01000821.1:35591-48787 GCA_006783055.1 Trinorchestia longiramus | reverse complement strand
AAGCCATTCTAGCCTATCTGTCGTCATAAAAGTCGTGAATTGGATTCTGAAGGAAGTTTCAAAACACTAATATACTCGTCTTTTATAACGGCCAACTTCCTTATTTATCAGTGTATTAGGGTATAATTATCAGAATATCTGTACACAGTATTCAGGTATTTTTATACCCGTGTCGTAAATACGCCGAATTATTATTAAAATAATGGCAAATTTCCCATCCAGTTCGTTATTGGTTAGACTAGCTCAGTGAATATCGGGGCACTTGTTTGCCAGACTGCATGAAATATGTATAACATAAGTATTATTTGTTTAAGAAATATAACATATTTATTACACAAGAAGTATAAGATATATATAATATTACATAAAGAATATTATGTGAATGACTTTCGTCAGACGACAATACTATCTGAATCTTGTGCATCTCTTAGATGCATGATGACTTAACGGAATCTTAATTGCATTAATCAACAGATGGTTACATCAGAGAAATTTTTGCATAGAAGTAATTACACAAATTTTTACAGAAATCAATGTTTTTCAAACTAATAAGACAAACGGCATCTGAATAATACGCCCCAAATGCAATAATTTTTTTATTTGCGACAGTAAAACAATTTGCCATTTCAAATGTTATACTGGATTTTGAGATTGAAAAAGTAATTACATGTAAGAGTTAGAGGACCTATGAATACTATATGCGTTGTGTCTTGCGTATGAAATGTTACAGAGAGTTGAAAGTAATTATAACCTTTAAAATACTTAAATAGAGTCGTTAAACAAAACCAACTTTTGTTGCTTCCATAAATGAGAATTGAGCAACTGTGTAGCTGAATGTTATGAAATAATTCTTAGTTTCAAAATGTATACAAACATGCAAACAGGTAAAAGAGCTCCCAATTTCGTGATTGGGGACTTCTCTCTTACATGCTGTGTAGTTGCTTAGCTGACATGGAATTCATGAGCTTGCAAATATGCAATTCGTTTCTTGTTTTACCGTAAGAAAGTACGACGCAATTACAGTCAGATTCCTCTCAATGTATCTCGCTAAATATGACTTCATTGTCTGCGGCTCTGACCATCATTCGTGTAATAACTCGAGTTGTTGTCATAAAAAAGCGTTTTGTACCCACTGTCTCTGTCTCAGCTTGTTCTCAATTCAACATCTTTATACACATGCACGTTTGTTTGATCGCGTAGGCGTGATCAATCCCATAGCCCATCCACAGTCCCAGTTATACATACATGCTTGTCGTCAGACGAGCATCTAATAAAACGGAACGCAGGTTCACTGTTCATAATCTGCGCATGAGTGTCATGCCAGGAAGCTTCATGTTTATTGTATGCACGTGATCAGCACGCGTGTAGTTGTTGACTTAAGATGTACGTTGGTCAAGGAACCGAAAAAAAACACGTAAGGTCTAGTTTCATCTTGAATGCATTTATCATCTACTTCCTTCTCTGTTAGGAATAGTACGCTGTAATTTGTTCACAGCTGTAACGAAGTAACATTCCTTTATGGTAGATTTGCAGTACTTTGCGAGCACCATTTGAAAATTCTGCTTGGTTCAGAAACTATGCTTTTTCAAATACGTTGAAATTCATGACGACGCTTGCAAAAGTGGTCATTTAGAGATATATAACAATCCATTCGTTTCATGAAACAGAAAGTGGAGACAGTTAGAAATTAAACACTATGCGGCTCGTTCATTTCTACTATATAGTACATCACATTAAAAAAGAAAATTGAAGAAAGTATCACTCACAACTTGCACATATAAGTTCATTTCCCCCAATATTCGATTTTTTTTAGCTGTTTCAGTATATTTGCCTTCAATAGGACTAAAGTTTGGTGTTTTTAAAATAAATTTAAATAAGTATGATAGCAGAGAAAACAGCTGTTGTTCCCAAATCGGGTAAATGTTTGCATCCTGACCAATTTATAAATTATATCTGAAATATTCAATGGAATAATACAAAAATATAGTACAAAATAAAATTTTTGTTCTATAAGGTGTTTGTTAAACATAGACACTCACATGAAAAATATGGAATCTGCGGACCTGCATAAAGTGTTGCACAAAGTATCAGAAGTTCGATAGTTCATAAAACTTATATCAAAATAGAGCACAAAAAATGCTTGATTTCCAACCATTCTTTGTCCTTATGCAACTAAATTTGGAGTATTAGGTGAAAATGGCGATAACTAGGCTAGGCTTTCACTTAACTTAAGTTACAAACTTACCATATTGTTGACAAATGTTGACTCCGCTGATGAGGAGGAGTAACAATGAATATCAGAGTAGTTATAGAATGTCTATAATGATAAGTTAATAAGAGGCAATATGGCGTTGAGGAATCCTATGAACTTCTATGTCAGTCGTACAAACCATGATGTAAATTTTTCCCTAAAGCCTACTCAGAATATTTATAATTTTAATATTTTGTGAATTTAACTTTTAGTATCGTATTAAAGTCAACGTTATCTGTGAGCACATGCTTGAATAAACAATAAATTATTTCGAATCTGGAAAAAATTTTCCCTCTTCATCCTGAGATATTAACATTCTTAAATGTTTATATTGAGCTTTCTTCTCTCCCTCGTTAAACATATCCTCTATTTGGTTACACTCCACAGTTCATGTAAGGGATGGTGTCAGAAAAAACTCAGTGCAGACGATGAAGGCAGGCTCTAACTAAACGCGACACGTGAAAGTGAGTTCGTGATAAATTAGACCATGAACTCGCAATACAGAGACATTTTACGACACAGGCGTCCCCACAACTGGGACACTCGAGCTCAGAGGCAGACGAAACCTCCAACTTCCCTGTCTTGCAGAACTTAACATGTGTTTAATTTTACAAAACTTAGTAAGTGTCTTTAGAATATCAAATAAGAGGCATTGTAAGAACAGTGCACAACTAATTTCTTAACAAACACAAAGGATAGGAGTCTTTACTCATTATAGCGTCAGTATTTGTTGTAATTAGTTGAATACGTGGGTAACATGTTTATAAAATTTGGTTCATTACATTTACAGGTACATCAGAAGTAGCATAAAATTCTTTTTGAATACCATTGCAATGAAAATTTAGTTGCAGCGAAGTGCCACAGGATCATCTTAGCTCGTTAGCGAGGGCAGAGGAAGCATTTCAAAAACTGAGATATTGCCTTTTTAACTGTTGATAACTTTACAGTATTAGAAATATTGTACATTTTTCTATAAAGCCTATGTGAATAGAAAAGAATCTTGCTCTTAGAGAAACATTTCGTCAGCAGTGTGAAAGGAGAGATTTCGGCAGCAGTACTCGTCAGCTTTGGTGAATTTAATTTCATAAACTAGGGTGTTCCTACAAGGGTGTTTCCTACTAGGGTTTCTCCCAATACCCAGCTGCTAATTATTATTCTCCACTTTTCTAATGCTTGTTCACTTGGTTCGCAATGGGGAAAACATAACACCCCAAGTCCTCTGTACACTATCAGAGTGTACTATTGTATTTCTACACCATATTCGCCTACTTCGCGAACGGTTGGATAGTTGAATGGAACATTAAGCAATGAATTCATGTTAGCATGAATGAATATAATCGACAATACGACGTCATTTTCTAGGAGATTACCCCCTCTGAGAATTACTATAAGCGTTCAGATTTACACCATTTATTCTTCGTTCTACATTGGGGGTAAAACGTTGAAGTGACATAAATGATTGCATTGAGAAACTGTCTTTACAATGGCATCGATAGTCAAAATTTATGAACCTCAGAAATTCATTTTACGCAGATAATATCATGAGACACAGTAACTAAGTTTTCAATTCGATAACTCATGGGAGTTTACAGAATTGCATAAAAAAGTCTCACTATGAGTATCTACGAGTAACATGCGACATTTGAAAGTCAGCTGAATACATCATGGTTATAATGATCTGTATATGAAAACATAACAGCTAGTTAGCAAATTAGTTTATTAATCTTCTAAACATAGTTAAACCAAGTGAAACGAGTGCAGGAAAAATATTAATGCAACACAATAATAAAATCCATGAGAGTATCGCTCAATGCCTTGTATACGTATATGAAAAATTATCCAATTAAATACACGGGCACAAAAACTAACGCATTACCAGTGCAAAACCCAAGAAAAAAACGGCAATTGCACGTTGCTCCAACTCAGATATCATTAGTCGTCAGAAGCAAACCTGACAGGCAACAATTCTGTCACGAAATATGATAGTGCGCACGATCGCTTGCGCTGGAGCATAAACATGAATGATTAATGAAACTTTTATTCCATCGGCAATATTATCTTGCTTATTTGCGCTTCATCGCTCCTTACTGTGTGTAGCCTTACTGTTCACGCCTGTTGCCTATCAAACATTTATGGATCTCATTTTAGAATAAAAATAAACCCGTTTTTGCTGCCCCTAAAAAGAACATAATGCTCCCGTGCAATATTTTTTCTGCTTCAAATTTCTATTTTCTTTGAACTTTTAAGTACTTCACATAATGCACCCGATAAATTCGATGGGACCCGCAGATCCCATTTTAATTTATTCGCAATAAGCGACCCCCAACATTACAACTCCTTACTCCCTCATTTTGTTATTCATCACCAACATTAATTGTTTCGTTTCCTTCCCTCGAGTTCCTCATCACACACACGGTCTTTAAGTAAATTCAGGTAGAAAAGCTGCAAATGACTCACATTTATTTATACAAATTCTTTTCTGAACCATCTTCTGATGCCTCATCACGGATTAGCTTTGTGTAATTGTTTAATACTGCAAACACTCCAGTAAACGCATCACTGTACAGTACTAGATCCATCTCTCTAAGATCTATATAAAATGTGAGTTTGGGTGTCAGAACGTTGTCCCTCGGGTGAAGGAAGCTGAATTGTTGGTACAGATTAATGGAACCCAAATTACTGCAATACTACTCAATTTATTTGCTGAGTTTTTAGTTGTAACAACATACATAATATTCTATGTAAAAATATCACATAAAACGTGCATACAATTGGTATGCATTTGCACCTGAGTTATTTACAATTATTTGCTCTACGCTGTATGCTATTTAATTCATGCGAAATGGGATTACATTTTAATCAAAAGTAAAATATTCTATTCAGAATTGATATGATTAATATATGCTGTCAAATACGTCATTATTTTGGTAATGTACACACAATGTTGCCTAAAAAACACCATCAGCAAGAACCTAATGACAGGCAGCAATGGATCAGACCCTGTGAGAAATTTTCTACGTTGTAAAATTCTCGTCCTTCTTGATAGCTTTTTTGCTCTTTATGCAAAGTAATGCATCAAAAATTTAGAAATCCTTAAACAATGAAGAAAGTTCTTTGCTTTCTCAGCGGAGTGACAAAAAGGCCTGTCATCACTCTCTATTTTCTTCGCTACGATACACATACACTGCTGCGTCTCTTCTTACTGAGAGCCTAAAAATAAAAAATCCATCAGGAGATTGGTGTGCATGCTCTCAGAGTTTGTGTTTGACGAATTTTGCCAAACTTTGAAGAAGATTCAAAGCCAAAGCTCTGGATTAGAACCTGTATAATGCAGCGCATTTTGTGTACCGGGTACATATTCAGTACATGGTATATAGTGTATAATATATGCTGCGTACTTGATGCTTCTATAGAGTGCATCAAGTTAAAACATATTTGATGTTTTTCTCAAGAATGTTAATAAACATAAACATGCAAGTCATTTTAAAATACGCGTACGCGCATTGTAAATGTGTCACAGAGATGGCAGCACTGTACGGCACACATATGTATCTCTAACGGCAGCGGCGAGAGTGACTGTTTTCAATACTTAAAGTTTAATACTTTCATTACATGAACAGAGTGTAATCATTCATTTATTCCATTTGAGTGATGTGAAACCGTTTGAATTTCATTGCCAGTTGAGCGAGACATGTGGTGATGGTGTCATGGATGTGCCTAATGTGCGTTCATGGGTGCGACAGTTCCAAGAAGGCAGAACGTCGTGTGACGACAAGCCACACCAGCTGGTCTGACCAAATGTTTGAACGAGTGGAGTAAGTTATTTTGGAGGATTGCCGAATGTGTGTGAAACACATAGCTCCCAAAGTTAGCGCTTCTGTGAGATCTGTGCACACAATCATGCATGAAGATATGAAATTGCAAAAATGTCTCCAGGTGAGTGCTACGAATGCTGATGGGCGACCACAAGGGTAAGAGCGGGACATGTTGCCACGCAATATTAACGCGTGATGACGACGTGAATGGGACTTTCTTTTCATCGGTTGTGACAATGGATGAGAGATGGATTCAGTTTTTCAATCTTGAAACGAAGTATCTGTCAGCTCTGTGAATGCCTAGACACCGACGCATTTTGTGTATCAAAAACAGTCAGCGCTCTCGCCACTACTGCTAGAATTCTGGGTGCTGCACAGTAAATAGTGTTATTTTTGTCATGCATGCCCAACTAGTAAATGCGTATTTCAAAACAAACTGTATATTTTTACCTGTTTCCAGCCTTGAGAAAAACATCATAGGTGTTATATCTTGAATACACCTCGTATAACATCTGTTGTCGACAGGTAAAATTTATATCATATTTTGTGTGCGTGTATAGACATGTGCAGCTCTTGCAGTGTGCACAATGTTATGCGTAAATACCACATGTATTTTATTTCATATGTGCATAGCAAATACAAAGGCGCATTACACATTGCGTGCACATGACATGCGCATTTACTTCATGCGTGTGTGCCACATATTACATGTATAATACGAGCACAGTACTTGCTGAGACGTAGAATTTTTATTATCGCACTCAAGCGCAGACTGCGTGCACAGTTAATGCACATTACTAGCTATGTTGGTGTGTATAAAATACTTGCTTTATGTACATTTCTTTGCACGATACCCCTGAGAGTGTATCTCTTAATGTCATTCTTCAATGCTTGACCAAAGTCGTGATGTAATTATGCAGCCCGTTGACGTTACGAGGCATCTTTAAAGAAGATTTCGTTCTTAGATTGCTCAGGACCCTACTCAGATCCTTTTCAGAAGACAGCAATGCCAGTTTTTGACGAAGGTGAGCGTATCATAAAATAGTGATTACATAATTTGAAAGGACTAACTTGTTAATAATATTTACGGAAGCTGAAGATCCTAGATCAGTCTAAACAAATTGTTGAGACTCCAAGAGCTATCACACGAAAATACCAAAATCAACAGCCAAGAGTATGATAACTACCTCCAGAAATATTACCTGAATCGATGGAAAATTTCATTATTGCCGTAAAATAAATTAAGGCAAAAAGTTATGCTATATTTTTTAAATAATACAACTATGCAATATTTTGTTGCACTAATACCTTTTCCAAGTAATTTTCGACCAATAAGTATCATGGTTGCTAACAACACACGCAAACGCCCAAATGATTCATGCACGAAGACAGCCAAGCAACACTGAATACGACTGTTCTAAGCAGTGAAATTTCTTTTCCTGGTGGTGCCGTCTTCTTCTCAGCAGTGAATGGTTGTAAGACTTCTAACTTTATTGCAATGCCAGTGATGAGCATCTGAGTCATGAACTAAACCCACAAAGAATATTTGCAAATTCTCTTTTGCCGAATGGTTAGCTATATTATTAAAATGTTGAAAATCAAGAAGTCTGGTAGTTTTAATCATCAATGAATTACGTATAGTGATAAGCGTATGTCATTTATAATTCTGCCATGTACCTTTGATTTTTATCAACAGGTAACTTTTCCATGCGTGTAGTTAATCAAAATGCGATTGAAGGTCTCGGAAATAAATGAAAATGTGAATTAAATACAAACAAATTCCACTTTGTACAAAATTTATACAATTCAAGATTACCTTTGAACTTTGATCTCACGATTGGTTTATAAAAATACTATTCAAAACTTTTTGATCTTGGTTCCAATTATTTATAACACGACTAGAAAGTAGACTTCAGTTCCCAAGCTCTAACTTAGTTTGGAATTAAGTTACCAGACTTAAGCTCCAAAATTATTGCTTGTAGCTCATTAAAAAAATACCACAAAAAACTAACTTTGAACTAAGTTCCAGAAGCAAGCTTTCTTCAAGCTAAATTGGCTCCAGAAGCAAACTAAATGGAATGTCATCTGGTTTCTTTTCAACGCTCTTTATTGACTTCACTTTCGTTTCTAAAGGACCATACTCGATAAGTTTTGCTCTAATTGTCAAATGAAAATGATAATTCCATGGCACGTAAAATAAGCGCATGGTATACTGTATTGTGGCACAGATCAGGAGAGTTGATGAATATAGTGTCACAGCTTTACCCTTCGAAGAGCACTTGAGTGAAGCGTTTTTGGAGCGATATTTTCAGGCGACGTGTACTCTATCAAGCAATTCTGATTTTTGAAACCAGTAACAAAATCTACACTAAGATGTAGTTGTGATTTCTCCAGAAAGTGGCGTCTCCGCTTGTACAAGTTTTGCATTAGGGATTTCATGAAAATTCCCTGTTGAAAAATACGTGCGAACATTTAGATGCTGATGAATGTTTAAACATTGATTAATTAACGTAAATAAACTATTTCTTAGGATTTTTCGTTCTAGAAATCTGATGTCGATACTTTTTGTATCGAACAAACGCTCGTCCTCACTAATTTTCTTATCTGAATAGGATCAACATCGCATTTCAACATAGTCCCTCAGCTTTGCACTGCTGAGTCGATGCTTTTCGTACAATCAGCGGTATATATTAGTATGATATTAAAAAACTTTCCTTAAATCCATGGGAAAGGAACCAGAAAACATATATGATTTCAGAAGAATGAAGCATCCTGGAATCTAATTAAAATCTTCTTGGAACCTGATAGCTTATTTGAAAGTAATTATCTTTTTTGATATCAGGGATGACCCACCACTCACCATGCTGCTGTAGACGTAGCTGGCATGCAAGAAGAGATTGATCTGGCGGTTGAGGGCTTGTTCCGTTCTCTCGTGGTAGTTGTGGCGGCAGCGAGCTATCGGCATAATGCTGTTTGCATGACCGTTGTGACTGTTATGCCCACTCGAATGTTTGTTTCCATGGCCATTTCCGTGACCATTGCCATGGCCGTTAGAGGGACGGCCAGCGTGGTGATCATGGGCCACGAAAGTAGTCGGGTCTTCGATGCGGCGGGTCCTGTAATGTAGTGGGGGAATTTTCAATGTCCTTATGCCTAAGAGAAAATGGCATACACAAATAATTCGCGCTCAAAAGCAATCATGTCTGAAAAACTGCCTAACTGCGTCTATCAAGGAAGAAATGCAAAGAGTTGGACGTGAGGAGGCGATAATAATTGTTAGCAATTCTGCAAAAAACCAATTAGGTTAAAAAAATATCTGAATACATCATTTAAACATAAAGAAGCTCGCTGATATTCTTCACATAAAGACCAGAATTGAATGAAAAAATATTCGTAAGATACGCAGAGGTCTCCTGCAAATCCTCCGATGTTGTTTAAACTGCTACACCCAGTCTTCATTTTAATATGAATGCTTACACTCCGATGTAGGGTCATTTTAAAATTTTAGCACGTGCAAATCCAAAAAAAAATCAGCCTGAACACATGGACATGTGAACCAACGTTTTATGTTTAGAACACGTTTCCTTGATGCAGGGATTCTGTACTCAAAAATTGTTATCAAATGTAGACAACGTGAGGGCACCATGGGGAAAAATGTAGATTTCACTTACAATATATGTTTTTTTAAGAAGTACATCCCATAACACCACAACTCAACTCGTCTTGCCCCTCGTCTGCTCTTGTGCTTCTCTCGCCCTGACCCTTCAGTTAATGAGAGCTTCATCATTTCGCTCGACTACACTGAGGGTCAACCACACTGAGGGTCAAGACTACACTGCTGCTCGACTACACTGAGGGCCAAGACTACACTGCTGCTCGACTACACTAAGGGCCAAGACTACTCTGCTGCTCGACTACACTAAGGGTCACGACTACACTGCTGCTCGACTACACTGAGGGTCAAGACTACACTACTGCTCGACTACACTAAGGGCCAAGACTGCTCTGCTGCTCGACTACACTAAGGGCCAAGACTGCTCTGCTGCTCGACTACACTAAGGGTCACGACTACACTGCTGCTCGACTACACTTAAATCGAGGACTACACAGTATCACATCTGGATTATCTTGCAGTGCTTTATTACTTTTCTCTTTTTCGAACACTAGGAGAGGCCTCTTTGTATAAGAAATGTAGATAGCTAGAATTCACTCTGCGCATAGATAAATTTTATTGTCCATGCATATAATAATCCTATGGTTAAAATATTTATTGATTAAACATGGCAATTGAATTATAATAGAATAGGCATAGTAGGATAGTTATAGTTTTTTGTGCATCTTTACAGACAATTGGCTTGTCAGAATTCATTCCTAGAGTAAAATACGAAATTAAAGAAGTATATGAAGTATTAGTATGAATAGTTTTCTGCAGAAATTACAAATACTTACATTCATTTAAAATATCAGAATTTTCTTACGTTTTTACACAAGCTAAGTTTAAACCTCTTTAAAAAAGTTTTTAAACTCTGTAGAAGAATTGAACACATTGATTCATTTCTCAGAACAAAAATCAAATGCAAACACAACGATAACTTTTATGGTTGCAAAGAGGTGGTCATCGAAGACATTTTGCTCACAGGTCAATAAGGTTATATGTATGTTGCCGATTTTAATTAGAAACTAACCAAAATGTATACTTGTCTAAGAAATATAAAGTTTGAATCCACGAGACAAAAACATTTCTCGTTTTGATATATCAGATTAAAATTTGTATCTTGTTCCTGAAACTTGGTACTACCACTTCTTGAATGAACTCTAAAATTTGTAACACTGCTTCTTTCAACCATCTGCACGTTAAGGATCAGTAAATAAGTGATACGAAGTCCATCATACGAACCGTTTTCTATCATTTTCTCTTTGATACAAGATTGTTACATTGTTCAAACCACATAACGTAGGACTAAATTTGAGCCAATGCATGTAAAAGCAGTGGCCAACACTTACTTCAGGCTAACATCCACTCCTTACAGTCAGATTCTCCCAATAAACGAAAAGTTCCGTCACAGTGTTTCTCAACGTGGCTTGGTAAATTCGTTGAACATTTGTTTAGATCTCGTTGATATTTAATTCCCCTCGAAGATTTGCACCACCTGATAGAAGCAAGTAAAGCAAGACTGATATATATATATATATATATATATATATATATATATATATATATATATATATATATGTATATGAACAAACAAAAAGTGGCACTAAAGTTGTAAAAGAGCATCATACTGACGGACACTCCTTGCAGCTCCGGGCATTTCCTCATGGCGCCACCTTTACATTAAACGTGTTCTGAGCTTCAGTGAGCAACATGAGCAGAAATAACGGTTATGTCCTAGTTTTTTAATATTGTTTTTTGTTTTATTCAGGAGGGAGGCACAGTTACAATGTTGGACAGAAGTAGATTCTGACAAAAAATGAAATGAATCAGATTTTTGAATGTCAAAGAAGTGCGAGTGGTATCCAACCTTTCCTTATCATGTGGCATCGAGGAATATTTCCGTCGAGCTGGAGTTATTTACAAGTTAACTTGAAGCAGACACAATTTGATATACGTGGCAGAGTTCATCACAACTCGCTGAACTAATTGACAAGCATGACATAAATATGATGAGCGCGCGCGAGGTCAGATCAGCCTAGCGATCTCTTGCAAGAGGTTCTAGGAAGTGCCACACTCCTTCATTTCTTTGAAACTCCCCTTCACGGAACGAGGGGATCAGCTTGCAGATTAGCTTCGTTTGGCGTAGCTGTGTAACCATAGAAAAATTATCAGCTCATTTTATATTGCAATATTATGGGCAGTAAATGCGACTCGCAACACTCAAAAATAGACTAATTTTCTTAAAATTAAGAAAATGGACTAGGCCATGAACTCTTAATTTCAATTGAAGAGTTGGTTGCAAAATTCAAGTAATTGTTTTATTAGGATATGAGTCAGAGGTATTGGGGCTGTATTTTGATTTTAATAACAGCAGAAGAAAATTAGAGTCCCATGTCATTTCGATTTCTGAAATTCAAATAACATTTACCTTTGTACATTTATTGTTTTCTGGGAAGTAACATTTGTGATTAAAATTAAACTTAACTTCATGAGAAGGAAAATCATGAGTGTTACATGATTAAATTCTTACATAGAACTTTCAAGTTCATGCACTGCGTTCATCTCATTGTCTAGAGTTTCATCTGGCAGGTCAAGTCAATACGTAATGAGACGAGAGAATTTTCACTTTGCAGAAGCTAAGTCAAAAGCAAAAAACATTGTGTTGTGAATTCAGTAATGTGATCCGCAGAGTTAATTGCTCATGTAAAGCAGATTCAAACCCTAAATTTGCAGATAGATAACTAACTCCTGAGAAAAAGAAATAAGAGAATCCTGAAACCATTTTCAAACAATCTTTGAATTTAAATGGTTTTAAATTTCTAAAAAAAAGGACTCAAACACCAATTTGTTCCCTGTCCTGTTTTGATGAAAACTCGCCCATAAGTAAATTTTAGATAGTAGGAAGTATGTATTTACTTACATACTACAATCACTGGATTGAACAGAGACGTTATTCAGCTGGTAAGAAGTGAAGATGCAGTTCTAGTTAATACGGAAATTATTGTGTATATATTGGAGTGATATACGCCCTAAAAATAAAAATAACACCCTCTTGTACTTGTTATTGCCTCATGGCACCTGCACTGTGAGTAAAGGATTAGGAAATAAAAAATGATATTAACAAATGCGTAAATATTGCAGGAAAACAAACTCAGAGTAGTATTTACGAATTACCGGCCTGCTTGAAATCCCCTGCAGTTCCAGAATCAAACTGTGAACACGATAAATATTTTTCGAATCAACTAGAAACAGGAAAAATGGAGGCATAATTTTGCAACCTTTCCTATACAGTCGGTGGGCAATTGGTGTCGCAAGAGTTACTCACAGCGTGTAAAACGTCAAGAGGCAATTAATGAGTAAGGAAAGCTGAATATAACTTCATAAAACCAAGTTCTTTAAAGCAGCGCCAAAACTAAGTGAAAGAGCACTTTCAAATAACCGAAATTGGGTAAATTCAACAAATACATGCAACGAG
>VCRD01000821.1:0-11605 GCA_006783055.1 Trinorchestia longiramus | reverse complement strand
GGGCAATGAGAGGTCGCATTTTGATGTATTTGTCAAATGTATCCAAGATATCAGAGGTATTGAAATGCAAGCATTTATGATGATGTCGAACCGATCCCATCTCATGGCATTAGCAACGGCACTGTTGTAAACATCATTCGACTTTGACCAATACATGTGTTTTTTGGGGAAGAGTATTATACCCAGTCAATAATAAAATGGCTAAAAATATCTTCAACTCGCTAATTTGTACTTGTACATCAGGCCAATTTGCAGAATATCATGATACAGAATATCCTCATTGATGAACAATTCAAAAAGCTCAACTGGTGAAAAATCCGATTATTTCGAGTAATTGGATTCATGGAAAATACCACAACTGCCTGACTTATTCTCTTTTGTCCACAAACTATTTTTGACACGTTTTGCCGTTTAACTGCTGTAGTTTTATTCACTACTAATTGAATTTGGTTGGCAGATTCATCGTGCAGATCATCACTTACGAGTATTACCCTATTGCAAGGACGCAACTCTGCCGGAGCCATCAGTTATCCACGTGATAATTTGCCTGCACTACAATTCCCATCCAAATTTTTATCACCTGAATCTTTATCTGTGAAATCACGAACATCAAGAGGCTCCATATAAATATCCTGTTCATTTTCATCCTTTGCTAACATACCCAAAATTTCATTCGTAGTGAGGGACCTGTAAAATAAACTCATAAGAAAAGTTTGTACACGTATCATCCAAGCGGTACCATACGGTCCCGCAGACTTCAATTTGATATTGTACCAACAATTTTAAAAGTATTTATCAAAAAGATATGTAAAACAGTTGTCATGTATCTATTATGAATGTTCATTCACCTCACATGCAAAAAAATGCTCTTAGATAGTTACTCTAACTTACTTTTTGAACGGCATCATCTCGGCTCCGCGTTTTGAAATGATGCGTCACGCAAAAAAAAAATGCCCTGAAGTGTAACTGTGATGCAACTGCCACTGGCAAGCTTAGGCATTGCGGCTGAGACATCAGTGCAATCATCAAACATATTCAGAATATATTTCCTTCAACTGTTTTTAATTGAGAGTGATTTATTTTACGATAAATTATGTGGTACCATATGAGAATGGCTAAATAGACTCCTATTTATTTATTTAATTTAGAGAATGGAACCGTGAAGAGGAAATACGCTGTACTACGAGTCGTAGGCACAATAACATAATGCCGGTAAGTGGATTAACCATCATGAAAAGCGTGACAAAGTCGGCATCACTAGCCCGACCTTGTCCATTAATTTGTGAACTGTAGAATTTGAAATTCATAGAAAAATTCAAAATCTGCGTTTTACCTAATTGAATTTACGAACAAGGAATTTAGTCATAGTAATATTTTACGACAGGCATTAATTTATTACAGGTGATGCATTTGAATGTTTTATTCAACAAAAAAACAGGAATTAATTGAAAATAATTTTTAAACTGAAGATTTATCATCCGGTGTTGACGTGAGCAGTCATGCGTCTTAGAGAGTATGATGCTATTTGATTATGTATAATACAAGTTTAAATGCTCTGATCATGTAAATCGATATGCATCCTGGAGAGTAGCTGTTTTGAGAAGGCGGTACATAGATAACTTACAAAAGAACACGCTCATTATTTTACATTCTTCTAAACTGTTCTAATCATCAACATCAGTGCAAGATCGTCTTTCTTCTGCTATTTAGATCTCGTCAAGTGGTCGTTCCGCTGTGACGAAAGATAGCCCTTCACTCACCTTACCGATTCTGACACTCAATACTCATTCTTTGAAATGGAAATTATCATGAACTTTATTAATAGTCTTAGAGTTCATTTACTCGTCTGGCATTCAGTATGAAATACGGCGGCATAAGATACACAGAAGTTATCTAAATTGCTGCTTATGATCAATTTATGTTTGAATTAGAAGGGTGCGTTTCCATGAATCTAGTTCACACGACACACGAGCGCATCATCATAATTGTAGCACCACTTGTGAGCGGAGCACAGCAAGTCTTTACTCACTGCTGATGACAGGCGACAAGTGGAGCACATGTTCGTAAATTACCCTGTCTGATGAGACCTATTATTGAGTCTTATTCTCTGAGTGATGGTCTTAAAAACTATTCAGAGCATCTGCGCTTTGTATCTTTTGCATTTGCAGTATTTTTAAGAAAACCCCTTTTGAAGTTGCACCTAAGTTTTAAATTATTGGTTACATCATATTTCAATATGACACTTTTTCAATGTTGTTCGAACGATAATGACGGTAATAACTTAGAGATGTATGGTCGTGCGTTCAAACAGAAAAATAAAAACAGGATGTAATGTTTCCCTTGACTTTATTTGTAATGAAAATTATTCCGAGTTAGCCAAGGTATAGCCAGGTATCAAGGTATAAGTACATGATTCAAAAGTTCACAATATGAAGCTAATTTAATTTTAACACCTAAAAGAATCATTACAGGTTCTGTTATTCTAACTGATGCAAATCAAACAACCGATAGAACCCCTAACAATTCTCTGTGGTGTTTAAATTAACTCTATTTCGTATTGTAAACTTTTTAACCAAGACTTTCATCTTGGCTTGAAGACCAGCCTTTAACACTGCGGAAAAAGGTCGTGTTCACTCAAGACAGTGCATCTTCGCATTCAGCTGAAGGAAGTAAGCAATATCTAGCTTCGTTGAGATTCAAATACGACAATTTGATGGCGTAGCCTCAAAATTCGCCAGATTTGAACGCAATGGTTTATTTCTGGTTCATCATTAAGAGAAAAATTTATACTGATGATCAGCAATTTACTTCGAAACATGACTTGTGAAGTGCCATAGCAGTCGCATCGAGAGCGGCACCATCTGCTACAATGAAGAAATTGACTGAATTGACAAATGATCGAGGTTTGAAGTCATAAAGTGTAAGTGACGTTACATTAATATATAACGTTTATATTTTGTTGAATTTGTTCACCCTTCATTCCAAATGTTGCAGATTTGCCAAGTATTATAATGTTGAAGTTAGTATCAGTTTTTTTTAGTCTCTCTTGATAATTAATTCACTCTTTAAATCATCTTGGACTAATATTGCGGATCGATACAAACATAAATTTTTAGGAAAAAGTGCTATGTCTTTCAATATGCATTATTAGCATTACAAATAGCCACCTCAAATCTACGATGAATAACGATATATTTGAAAAGTAGCCATTTAATATATCTAAAAAAAATTATTTAATATATGAAGCCATGTTATAATGTATTATTAGAGTGGGTCACACTGTACAGGCACAACTTGCGTAAATTTATGCCCTTAGCGTAAATATTATGTATATTATATAATATATATTATATATTGTTATGAATAAAATCAGGCTAGTCTTTCACTATGTCATAAAACTTGTGCAGCAAGTATCAAAACAAGGGCTACCTAAAGTGCTGTGCAATTAATTCTTGCATGACAGTAAGAGAATGATTCAAATTAGTCTTACCTAGGTTGAAGGCTTTTCTTGAGGTCAACAACACTCTAAAGCTAAAGCCTACCATTTGCCACACAATTTTTTGAGCCTTGTCGAACAATCTTGAGCGAAAATTAAAAGAAGGCATAATAAGGCAGTACATATATATAAAAAATATTTTTCCTGCATACTTACCTAAGATACTACATGAGTTTCTCCATAAACGACAGTAGAGCTTTTCTGAGAATTATCTTGAAATAATGCACTTCATTTTTTAGAGTTTTCTTGGAAAAGTGTTCGACTATTTATTCACTAGATGGCTATTATTCTATACATTACCGCTTGAATTTTTACAATGTGTATGGTTTTGATAACTTTATTGCTTACAAGCTCTTCAAATATGAATCGTTTGAAACAACAGAGTTGCATTCACTTGAATGATATCACTCAAAATACTGCAAAATTGTGCCTTTGTTTTTTTTTTTCTTTACTCCAAGCAAGCTCTCAAATTCCCCGTGATGCAATTCCAGGTCTTCTCTTGCACATACCACACTCTTGAAGGATATATAACACTTTCCCAATCCTATAGTACGGGAAACTATACATTTATATGTATACCCGATATTATATACTACTTACAAGCAGGTTTCGAACCCTACACTCAATTTATAGCCTGTAGCGATGGACTTGTTTTTGAAGAAAATAGGAAAAAATGAAACACAAAAAGACTTAAATATGATACAATATTGCAGATCATTTTCTAATTAATTTAACCGTAAATTGTTTACATGGTAATTCTACAGACCTGCTGTTGTAGGTATCCAAGATAATTTTAAAGCTTTGTTTCATGATAATAGAAAGAAGATATAGAGTTCCCTGATCCAAGATTCTATAACGCGCTTGCCAAGGGCAATTTGTCCTGTAAACTTAGCTTCTTGAGAAAGGACTCAAATTTTTTCAGCTAGAATACTTGAACGCAACACTAGATTTTCCATTGATACGTATAATCAGTGTACATTTTCTCAATAGCATTACAAATTTGACACGTGTTTTGTACCTCCTAAAATTTAACACTTGCAAATAACACCATTACCATCAATAACATTCACTGTCATTTTCCACTTGCTTTCCTCGACTCAAGAATAAATACATTTAGTCTTTCTGATAGTTATAATTTTTTTTCTTCTGTCTTCCATCATGATGGAACGATTTCAATTATTTAAAATGCGAATGTGAAGGTCCCTTCAGAGGCGATCATGTCTTGCTTACTCGTTTTGTTGAACAATATCATTTACAAGAACTGATGAAAAATAACGGAAAGTGATAGTTTCTGACAACCAGGTAATTGTTACAAGCTCTTGTCTTGTGCTTTTTTAAGGGGAGGAGAGGAATATAGAAAAGAAATTAGTGTTCATAACTAGTTTTCAGAACAGATTTACTTCTATGTTTACTGTATTAGAGAAATTATTAACAGTTCTTCATTTCTTAGAGTCACATCTCTCAAAGCGTTTGAAGCATCTTTGTAATCAAAAAGAATATGAAAGAGCAGGATAACAAAATAAATTCATTATCAATTAGCTAAAAATTGATTGGTACGTGTCAGTCATAATACCTTTGAACGTAATTGGCAAAATTGCAGATAATTATTAAACAAACCAATACCTGTTAAGCATTATAAAGAGAAAATAAACGTTAGTAACTGACAAAATGCGCACTAGCTTTTCGAGAGATAATTTGACGCGCGTTAAGCACCTGAGCTAGAATCTGTAGTAGTTGAAGCTTCACCTGGAAATATTTTCAACGAAAAAGAATTAAAAAGTAGAATAAAATGTCAGCGCATCTGCAACTAGGGAAGTTATTGAGAGTGTCTAGCGCTGGAGCTTTGCGCTCTGCTAGATGTGAGTAATTGAACGGACGAGACAAGGTGTGTGTAATGCGTTGATAAAGTGGTGGCCTAGAAGCACCTATTTTCAAAGAAATGTTTTACTGCGGCATGAACGATTTGAGATAGCACATTTGCTATCAAATACATCGTATATCTTAAATTTATACTCACTCTTGTGCTCGTATTCCTGGAGACAGGAAGACGAAGGCGTTGAGGAGCACAAGGAAAGCAAGGAGGAGCTTGTGTGAAGGCATGACTAACTGAAGACACTCACTATAAGTAAAAGTTATAAGAAGTTTTAAAATAAATTGTTTTCACCTTTCACTAATTCGTATGTGTTTTTAGACGTTCAAAAAAATTAAGTTTATTTTCTTATCGCCACAGTACACCTCCATAAATTTTTCAACTCTATGGAATCGTGTGAGACGTTCACCAGAATGTTAGGCTGCCAAATAGCTATAATGGAAGACAGTTTGTTGCGATCACAAGAGAAGCATCAGCACGATGTTACTCAAGAGACTACCACAGACTAACTCATGACTGCACACATGGCGGTGTGCATTTTTATACAAGGACCAAGTTTACACGTGCTCGCTTGCCAGCCTGTATCCCAGTCGCTGACGCTGTAGGTGTATCATTTTAAACTGCATTTTTCACAGCGTTTAAAATGCAAAAACTGACTAACCGGGCAATAATTCATCTGCAGTGTGAAGCATCATAATTTTTATTTAATACAGCTTATTAAAAGTAAGCTGGCATTTAGAATAAGTTCGAGAAAAGCGTTGGAGGTGCCACTAACTGCAATAGATTCTAAAAACGCGTAAATCAAAATAGATAAAGATTAAAAAGGTGTGTGCTTGCAGCCTGCTTATTGAGAGGATATCGCAATAACATAATTAAGAAATGTCCAGAGAGAGGACACGGATGCGAGTGGAAGCTTGTGTGCAAGTATCGCTGTCATTCTGACAATTAGCAAGCAAGATACTGAGCTCAAGGTTCGCTTGTTAGTGTTATTGAAAGCACCTTGCTGCAGCGCTGGGTGGCCTATGCTGTCTCATTAACTGGGGTTCTTACACGACCCGCCTCTTCTGATATAAAATATATACTCTCTCTACAGAGTGTAACTGATAATTCGATTCGTTTATTAAAATTGTCCCTAGCAAACCTCACAACAGTGACGATGAACGACCGATTTTGTGGTCCTGTCGGTGCTTAAATCGTGCAGTCAGACCTTTAGGATGTACAACACCACTGTGTTTGATGTTGTATCGGTTAGTTTCTCCTGATTACTGTATAAATGTTTCTGATTACTGAATAAATGTTAAGATATCCCACTCTTCGCACTTCGTCTAAAGAACCGGAGGCCATAAGCTCCCGTTGTACGGGATATTTGCTTTACAACATCAGTATCAAGCGTTTTATGTTTTGTGTTAAGAAATTAATGGTTTTGAGCTGCAATAACTGTTTACCAAAGATCAGTTACAGTTCAGGCGCTGATAGAGTTGCAATGCAGGTCAATTAATGTTCTTCGCTGGGCTTCAATAACTGAAATGCCAGCTCCTCAAGAGTTCTCCTTGTTAACAGCATCATTCCGACATGTAAGAATAACTTTTATTGATTGTAATTAAATTTTCATTGTTTTCTTATCACAGAATGAGTGATTTATACTAATGGCAGCTATAATTTTTCACCCTCAAGAAAGCAAATTGACAATTGAAAAGTTCCTTAAACATATGCCTCTCAGAAATAATTAAATTCCTACTATCTATGAAAGGTTTATAACATAAAGGTTTCCCTCCTCTTTTGATATAAATGAGTAATGCTATGCATCTTGGATTTAAGGTGACATCATATCAGTATCTTTCAAAATTCATTCGCTGTAATGAGAAATCGTTATCGTAAACAAGTCTGCTTCAGAAATCAGGGCTGTGGCTCTCATTACTTGTAAAATAATGATGTTGATAGCATGAGCTTCGTGTAAACAACAGAACAGAAAGAATTTTTTATTAAGTAAAAATAGAACTCTTCGTATTTCTTTTTCAATTTCTTCTTTATACAATATTTGAATATTTAAAAGAACATGAATAATTTTCCCTAATGCTTGGTCTTCATTGATGTAAGGAGCGCAAAAATGAAGCATTTGTGCCTGACTTGCCTTATTACTCTGTGATATTTATTTATAGATTTTAATACCAGCAAACATAAAGAAAAAACTGATTTTCAATAGTAATGGAAGTTGTATGGGATATGAATGACGAGTGCCTACCTGTTTTTGCTCACCTGATGAATTTTGAAATGCTCTGGATTAATTTCGCGTACGGGAAGCATTTCAGCGTTTCTGCTAAGTAAAAACGACCGCATGAACGGGAAAGTCAACACTTACCATACGCCAAGAGCTTCAAACTCTATTTTACCAAAACGCTGGTAGCCTGATGATAGTATCATTACTCCCCAGGTATAATAAAGAATGTCGATTTCCTTATCCAGAAAATTTATTACTACTTTGTACAACATTTTACTAGCAAAAATAATAATTTAAATGCCAACCTCCGTATCTTCTCAGAAAAATCGTGGCTTTGTGCCTGGAAACTTCGATGGAAAAGTTAGGAATTTTTGCCATTAGAACGTAAATGTGCTGAGGCGTGACGATGAACCTCCAAGTTTGTCAAGAAAAGGGCCTCAGACGCTACCAAAAGAATGCCGAGCACGAAACTTGAAGCAGAAAATGGCATTCACATGAAACGCATTCAGCATTAAAGGATTTAGTTTGTGAGTTATGAAAATGTTTTCAAAGTACACCAAATGTGGAACTTTGTCCTTGATAAAATTATGAGGCTTGCCGAATACTTGTCTTAGGTAATCTAAAAAAGACTTATTCTATATCAAATTTAAGTATAACGTTAAACACACAATCTTTTTTGACGTGAATACCAATGGGGTAAATAATTTTCTGTTGCAACTTTTCTAGTGCAAAGATTCTATTGTAAGTCAATATGGTTCATGGCATATTTTCATGCAAAATAATTATATCCGTTATTCAGAAAAAATCCTCATAAGATGCGTGAACTGAAGAGATAACTTCTAAACGAAGAAATAAATTCGCATGATGTGATATAGGTCCACTAAAGCATTTGTTTATCAAAAATTTTATGAGTTTCATCACAGATTCATTTTTCATTGCAGAATAAATATTTATCAGTCAAGCTTTATTGCAGCCCTAAACTAAGCACAAATCTGCGGGTAGCCCACTTCTCATTTCGCTGCTACAGCATTTCTAAGAATTTTCCTGAAATACAAAGAAGTTCACCGACTTGCGTCATGTCTATTTTTTCCAACTGAAGATCGCATTCTAGGAAGTATGCTAGTTTCGTAGCAGCTATTAAATTAAATGTAGGAATTATTTCACAAGAGATTTGAAAGTGAGTGAAAAACCAGCTTGAGTATGAGTGTTCAGTACATGATATTCGTTGTTATATCAAATTATACAGTTATGAGTTTTGATTACTACTTTGACAGCATATTTTTCAGAATAAAATAATAATTGAAAGGTGCGTAGAATGTCCGCAAGAAAGACGGCACAGATTTTTTAGTAAACACTTTTCAACTAAAATATTTGAGAAGTTTAACACAATCCTATAAGGAATGTTGTCGAGTTCCTCCAGCAAAAAAATATTTTTACGTAACAATAGGCACATATTTTTTAAACATTCCGTATGCATATCATTCAAACAGATATGAAGACAATGTTTTTTCCCTTATTTCCGTGTCAGATGATCGGTAAATCTTGAAAGTAAAACAGGTTTGGAAGCAAAATTACTTGCGCGAATTGTTCCATGTTAGTCTTTTACAACCAAAATTTTTGTTCCGATTTTAAAACTTTCATTATGTTCATGTGATAGAGATTAGGTGACAACTCTGAGTTTCACGGTCGAAACGAGGCAAACACGTTCGACGCAATGACGTTTTTCATGTGCAATGAGGGAGTTAAATATTTTAACAAATGATGACTGCAAGGTTTTCACCAGGAAGTCAACTTGAATCCTCTTCCAACAAGATTACATCATGTGATTTAAGTATCGAATATGTAAAGATTGGAACATTGTTTACACAAAGAAAGTGAAATTCACTAGACCGTTAAAAAAATGCATGAAAAGACAGGATTCGTGACTGGCGTTAAAGCGTATTCTATAAATGCAAAGTGTATCTATGCAGTCGGAGTCCCTAAAATAACCTAATATAAAATGTAATAGAAGTAAGAGCGCTTTCTTCAATGACGCCATGATAGTACACTAGAAACGTACTTGTGCAGTGTACATATAGCCTACTCCAAAGTATAATCACTGTTGGTAAATCTTCCTCGCCTCTTTATTCTGCCTGTATACCTCTGTAAATAACTCCAGTATCTTCTGACCATAACGATTTTAACTAAATCAGATGCTGTCCAACCAACACGGTAATAAAATAATTTTCCTGTTCACCTTCTCCTTCTTCTGGAACTTTGCAGTTTCAATACAAACACAAAACATATTGGCATACAAACTTCGGGTGTAACTCCTTCAGCGTCATCGACCTATTTCCATCATCATAGGTACAAGATAATAATGAAATGATGATGTTATTCATTGATTGCTTTAAATTATGTGTAAGTCTGGCGAGCGACCAAGGAAAACAAGATTTATTTCATACAATTTTTCTCCTTCATGCTACAAAGTTATAGGCCTGTTCTTAATAGATTTATAATAGTTTTCATTAATTTTCTGCAGTAGTGGGTAGAGAAAGGAGAAAATGAAAACTACTTGCCTGTGTGAAAGTTTATTTCAAAAAATGGATTTCGTAACCGCTCCCAATATTCTCAATGGGGCAAATTTTATACGTCACTAGCAAAGACTAAAACACGTAAGTTTAGGCTCTCAATTATGCATTGTCAATTTATGATATTAAATACCATGCTTCACTAACACACAAGCATTGCTAAGAGTTTACTTAAGCATGTCCTCCACACGCTTGTATCCCTAATTTCTCTTCTTTTTATCAGTCAATGATTTCTGACGTCGGTGAACCAGTGTTCCAGCGCTGCAGAAGAGCAAATTGTAGAAGACAACGGCAGCGACGACGCAGATGCAGGTGATCACGGAGACGTACTCGGCACGGTTGGTGAAGGGAGTACCGCATGCCGTATACCAAGACGACCCAGAGGGCGGAGGTGACTGCTTCGGTGCGCAGTGGAAATCAAAGTTACCTTCGTCGTAGTCGCTCACGCATAAAAACTTGCGCTTCTTCAGTACCTTCAGGAAACAAATGGAAGTTTATGATCAAATTCATATTATAAGAAAAAAATTGTTCATCCACGCTATAACGATAACAAATGCATTGGTTTAATGTCATGATCAGAGCTCAGTGTAGCTGTAAATTACGTCAGGATGAGAGCTTCTAGGTGTAAAACCATGAGAAATTAACACCCGTCAGAATAGAAATGCATATGCAAACACAGAAAAAACGAGAAATACTGAATTTAAGAAGCAAAGGAAACATATATGGTGACGCAAACAATTGTTACTTTTGGCAGAAACTAATCGTCAGAGGTGATGGGAATGGAAGTTGAATTTTTTTCAATTTTCCAAACAATCAAAATGAAGGCATTGGGCTATTAAGTAAATCACAGCACTATTTTTAATACAGGATAGGACATAATCTCTGATACATGTTTTTAAAACAGTTTAATAATTATTGCCTCACAAATATTACCCAATGTAATTTTACAAAATTAATTATAACGGTGAAGCCTACTCTACTCCGTATCTGGGTAACAAAGTTCTAAAGTCAAAATTAAATAAATACTTGGAGAAAATACCCTCAAAAGTACAATAGCTCGTGCTGCCATTAAAACCTTTTTTTAAGACTTCGCAAAGAAGTGAGAGTAAAAGGAAAGCATCTTAAATCTTTTTTGTGCAGTTGTAGATTAGTAATCCGATTTGAAATAAATGTATTTTTTCAAGAAGAAAATTGTTTTGTATATTAGAGATGGGACTGCGAAGTCCAACGCAGCGACAAAAAAATGCAATTGAAAAACACAATTTTTATCCACTATGAGAACAGTTTATTATTTGATGGGCGCTATAAAAATTATGGAAATTTAAAAGGGACAAGTTAAAATTAGAAAAAAATTAGAGAAAATAACTAGCGAAAGTAAGGATGTCACATAATGTACGAATCATTCCGTTTCAGTAATTACACCTACTCCAGCGGTTGAGTACTTATTATTT
>VCRD01000820.1:92921-174960 GCA_006783055.1 Trinorchestia longiramus | reverse complement strand
GCTACAAAGACCAGTTAATATCCTTCATAACTCGCTTCTCCAGCTCACAACAAATATTTTACTAGAAACTTAGAATAGTAAGTAAAGTAGAGAAAATCAATGACCAAGAATGACCCGTTGAAGCAATCATTGTGTGACACATCAATGCTAATGATTGGGCCTCGTAATGTACCAAAATCATGCACTAAATGGTGTTGTTAAATCAAAGGTTAGAACGTCTCTTTATTATCGGAGTTGCATCGAGGCAACTGCTAAACTTAGGCGCTACGTTTTAATTCAATCGAATCAAATCCATAAAAAAACGAAATGATTCTTTTTTGAAAACTTCTCTATGCATGCAATGTTGTAATTAATATAATTTAATGAATTTCCAGTTATTTTACATAAATGTAGTTACATTAGTTTATTTTTCCCCCGAAGCGTTTTTTGAACTGGCCTTTCAATAGAAGCTATCACTGCGAGATTAACTGAATTAATCATGTACAATAACAATACCAAATTTAATCAGAATGTATTCTGTGCAAAAGATGTTAATGGTGCAAGACCTCTACATTTACAGATATTTATCTTTACTCTATAGCTACGTATTTCACTAATAATCAACTCATTGCATGTACTCACAACTCTCGTGACTGCAATGTTATAATTGAATTCCTAAACATCATATGAAGAGTAAACATATGTAGTATTATGAATATTTAGTTTTATTGTGCCCATTCTAAATCTATGTTTACCACGCACAGGAACGACGCACCAGAAACCGTGACAATCTCCATCGACGGGACGAGATTCGTGAACGCAGAGGTGGCAGCCAGAAGCATCAGTTCTTTCGTGGTGGCAGCGTAGCATGACAACTGTTCTTCTCGCACCCTCATATCAATAAACTGAAACTATGCAAACTCGCTTACTTCTATAACACGTGTGATATTTTGTAAAATTATATTTTTGAAAAAAGAGGAAATTTATTTTATTATATTTATTTTGGACTTTTGCACAAGCAAAATTTCAAAACTACTCAGATGTATGCACTTATTGCGTTCATGAAGTTTTTTCAAACGATGAATTATACAAAGGTTTTTTTTGCTTTAAGTTATATAACCTATTTACATAAAATCAATATTAAATTCTTACTGATGAAAAAAGTAAAACTAAAGAGCATGAATGATTAAATTATCAAAAACTTACATAAACTTTCCCTCTTAGGTGGAAAGCCTAAATGAACTACAAACTAGTTTTCTAAAGCCTCATCTTGAGTTATAAAGGCATTCTTAACTAAAGAAACTTAACGAAATATCTATTGCCGTAATCGAGACGTAATTGTTGTCGAAATTTTGAGTTATTCATAATTTTTTGTTCGAGTGATCATGAACATCTAAATGACAATGGCCGTAATTCTGGAAAAATTCCAATAGTTTACTTAAGAATTAG
Organism: Trinorchestia longiramus; assembly: GCA_006783055.1. Taxonomy (NCBI): domain Eukaryota; kingdom Metazoa; phylum Arthropoda; class Malacostraca; order Amphipoda; family Talitridae; genus Trinorchestia; species Trinorchestia longiramus. The sequence goes on along the minus strand of VCRD01000820.1, from coordinate 173,532 downwards.
GAATTAACTAAACAGTGTAAATCGTAACAGAAATTCATGGTTGAAACATCATCGTACTCTCACCTGGATTTAGGTTATCACAATGGGGAACAAATTTCATTCTTAATTCTAATCGATGTCGTGTGTTGGTATCAGTGAGACCTGACTAATGCAGATAAACTATTCACAAAGTAAAAAAGCGCAGTCAAAATCTTCCTCATGTAAAATTATTTTACCTGTTGTTAAATTACAATATTACGGAATAGAATCTAATTGCTTGGCTGGAAATTCAATTTCGAGGTTAATCAAACTGTCTACCAATGCAAATGAAAAAATAAAACAGCCCTGATACATGCCATTCAAACTTTTTCTCAAAATTCTACTAAGCTCAGTACCATTTTAAATAGAGACTTGGTTTTCGGATCTTGGCTCTAAGTGTTGATTTTAATTCTTCGCTGCCACTTTCGAATAAATATTTTAATTAGGGCAGTGCAAAGACTATATTTTCAAGTTTTTCGTTTTGCATACTCGTTAGGATTGTCTTGAAAAAGTATTGATTATTATGCGGCAAAATGGATTACTGTCGATGGAAGCATGAACTGAATATCTGAACTAATGAAGGATACCAAACACGGCAGATTCAAACATTGGTTGAAAGAATATTTACTAATTCGAAGAATTTCAACATTTGTTGAATGAATTATTGTAATTTATTGCATGAATGCATGTACACTCAGCAGTACTGGTTAAGTGAAAAGATTTGAGCAAGATTTGAAAATTAATTCGAAAAAAGCACATGCCCTGAAGCTCGAACATAAGATGCAATGCTGTAAAATGGTACAATGGCGTGAGCCGAAAACTCACAACGCAAATTCAATAAAGAGAAATGGATGTTTGTAATGAAGATGGAAAAAGAACAGAGAAAAAAAGCTTATATTCGAATATCTTGGGAATTATGGTGTTCTTCAGAGTGATAAATATTTGGCCAACAAAAAACACAACACTGCAAGAATTTATCATCAATTCGCATAAATATGTATGTTTTCATTTAGGAAAAACAACTATATTAATGAAAACTTATGAACTAAATTTTTCCATTCGGAAAAATGTTTAGAGAAGAGACTGGAATATCACTGCATTCCAGTCCCTTCTCTTAAATTACGTAATGAACGAATATGATCAAACCAACCAGATATAATTTTTCCTTCTCGTAGGATTTGTAATCGCTTTTACAGTAAAAAGCGTGCAGAAGAGATTTTCTTTCTTTTATTCATCACTAGGATCATATTTTCCACGGCATAAGACAAACCATTTGTATCTTATTACAAGTGCAGTAACTGCTCGTAGAATATCCAGTCAAACTCAATTTCCCTCGATACTTTGGTAGGAATTTACAGGCCAGACCAGCAATTTGCAATACAATCAGGTCATGCAACTCCAGCGTACCCAAAACATACGTCAGTTGAGAACATCATCTCCATTGCACAACACAACAAAGAAAGATATAAGCCAAAGACCTGATATCAGATGACCTTGATGGTCACGTAGTAATGAGTTGAAACTTCGTCAAGCATCTCCATTGCAACATAGAAGAAATTTCTTGTGTAAAGGACAACAAAAGTCCATTTCGTGTTCTTGAAGTTATTTATATTGAATTTGTCATTATGGAAATCCTTAGTAACATGCACTGTTCCTATTTTTTCTGTGCTGGTAGCTTCTGATAATACAGAGACATGGGTTGACTTCTGTGTCAAATGCCGTTTCAATGAGTGTGCCAAACAAGGCATGCCATTTCACTGGAAAGTGATTAATTAGTTGCAGTGTTATGTGATTCCAACCTAATTTGACGAGCTACTGGTGAAATTTTCACTTTCACCATAACGTTAGTATTTTATTTCTTGCTTCATAGATATTAATATAATATTCGTAACATAAAGTTACAGTTTTTCGTCATGTAATAGGTACATGACACACGATGTAACTCAGAATGATACATGAGAGGTGATAGAAACTAGAAGGGAATTTGCGCAGCCTGTGGTTGACCCTGATTTACAGATGTTCCCTGACAACAGCATTGACGTTTGCTTGGTCTGGTAGGGTACGATGTTCTACCTTCTGGTGCTTTCTCACGTCGCTCAATTGGATTGCCTTACCTGATTTTATTTATCTATAACGTTGTAACAATTTTTATATTAGATATGGATTATAATATGCGAATGGTTTTTCGACCTGGCCTTGCGGTCAAAATTCAATCAAAAAATATTACGACTTAAAATGAGATGAGGTACTTTCACCAGAATGTATGTATACTCGCATGTGAACAAAATGAACAGCATAATTGCACAAATTGATAGCTGGTCATCAAGGGTTGTCAAAATTTCTTCATTTTGATTCTCTGTTTTTATAATTTTTTCTAATAATTCTGCAATCCCCAAATGTACGTGATTTTTTCGTACATGAATAGGTCTACGAATGCAGCATAAATACAGCGAAATCTAAAAATTTATGTACATATTTGACATTTCTACCTCGATAATGTCAACAAATCGTAACTCAAAATACAGATGGTGCTGAAAAAAACTTGCGTATTGTCGATGAAAAGAAAAGTGAGTGTAACACTGTATGAAGCGTCAAAATAAAACAGAAAATAACGATCTACGAATGAATTTTCTATCATGTGTTCATTACCAGCAAAGTCAAACATTTCCATTGATCTAAACAGGAATATTATTGAAACTTTTTATGCAAAATTAACCTAATTGAGATAAATATTTCCTTAACGAAACAAGGTTTAAAAACTGAACTAATATTCTCATGTGCAAAGAGTCCAAGCAAAATTAGTTTCACCATTTATTCGAAAGAATTGATCTTAGCGAGAAAGTTTTGTAGTTCAGTGATGTTAAGAATGGCTGATCGAATAATACATATTTTTGTATCAAAATTATAAATTTATAATAGAGCTAAATTATCCTTCATCCGTTGAAATTAGCAGCTAAGAAAATTGTCTGTGTGGTAGTTTCAATTACGTTGTTAACAGATCTTTGAACCAAAAGTAGAAAACTATTCTGAAGCACAGTCTTCTAAACTATCATATAGTTTCATACGATTGAAAATAACTCTGTAGAGACAGATGGAATACAAGACTGTTATTTTTAAATAATATGATTCTAAAATTTAATCCTAAAGAATATTACTTAGCAATGGTGGACTCCCTTTCCGAACACAAACGTGTAACGGGATGTGGAAGGAAAAGCTCACTCAAAGGCTCCTTTTCAACATCATTTCTGTCCAAAGAAATGTAATTTTTTTCCACAATTTGAAATATTTATTTTCAATTTACTGACATATAAAAGCAATATAAGACTTCATTAGGTGTATGCACTATCTGAGAATATGCATTACTGCATCATATTTGAAGCTCAACTAATTACAATTACAGTAGAATTTCGGTTATAGAGGTGTACTGATAAACTACAGGAACAAACAGCTCATGCCTACGCAATATTCATTGCAAAATACATAATCGTCGAGGTAGTTCAGTGACCGAATTCAAAGAAAATTAAAAATATTAAAGCCTCGCTCTCGTTCAGGCACACAGAAAAGTCTGAGACTGCGAACTATGAGCGGAAACGTGTCATAAACGCTGTGCTTAAGTGTGGCGGCCGTTGAAACACATGAAAATCTTCAGTTATGGAGAGAAGAAACAGTCTGCAACCCAATAATAATATTCACTCGTTTAACAAATGGAATATTGTTTCTGACGCAGAATTCATAGTGTTTCGGTGAATTTTGGAGTTAAATCAATTTGGTAGCCAAAAACGGTATCAGTTTGTTACTTCAGGTTTGAAATGAACATTGCCTCCTTATTGGACTTATGTCCATATTGAACTTGTGACTCCTTATTGGATACTTATTGTAGCTTGATGATCTTGGAACTGTTTTATCAAGAAAAAGACCAGCATTACTCAATAGAAAAGGTGTCGTGCATTCTATACAGCAAGAATAACTCAGGAAAAAATGACGAGCTTCAATTGGGAAGTTTAACCCCACCGACCTCGTTCACCTGATATTGCTGCTTCAGATGTCATCTTTTAAGATCATTGCAGCACCGCTTGAGGAATAAAATTTATGGAAATTATGAAAACTAAAAAATTACCTCGATTTTTTTTTCCTCTTGAAAATCCAAGAATTCTTTAAAGCTGGCATCAAAAAGTTAATTGACCGTTGGAGAGAAGCAATAGAAAATGAGAGAAATTATTGCAATGATTAAAAATATTGTATTGTGTGAATTGTTGAGACAAAATAAATGTGTTGGGAAAAAGACATTGCTTTTTCCGACCCGACACAGTATTTTTCCCGAAACGTAAGTATACAAGAAAGCTCAGTAATCGTTGAGAACGTTTACTTCTCCTAACGCTCAATTCCGAAAATAACTGTGTCGTTGCATTTGTCTGTCAAGTGTTTGTGATGATAGGATTTTATCATAGCTGGGCAAAGTGTTGCGTACCTAAGTGCATCAATATTGTTTCGCTCTCACTCGTTGGCTGAAGACGGCCGCCATGAGCAACTCAAGACTGTTGCTTCTGCTCCTGGCCAGTGGAGGACTACTTTCCACTATCACTGGTAAGCTACTGACCGATGTTGCCTATAAGTTACATCAAACGTGTTTAAGAAATAAGTGATTTAAATCGTCGTATACCAAATTATAAGCTACTATTGAGCGATACAGATATACGGCTTATGTTACCTTTCTGAGAAAAAATATATACCAAGTTTTAATTACGTGTGCATATCGTCGGGAACCTTCAAACTAGTTCTTTCTAATAAAATGTTCATAAGCACATTTGTTCGTAAGCATGCATTGGAATGTGTCATTTGATTACAACCAGTACTACTTTTGAACGTACCAACATTCAGTGCAGTTTCCGTGTTTTAATGTACAATAAACAGCCTACAGGTACGTCAAAAGTACCTTCAAAAATTTTGTTTTCCCGTCTTGAGAAAAACTTAAACCGCTATGCCATCATCAGCGAAATGCACGTCCACATATAGTGCAAGCGACTCACTGTCAGATTGAGGTTTTCGGTAGCGAAATACAGTCACATTCACCCCACACTACAGATATTACTTCATCTGGTTTCATCTTTTACGCAGTCTAGGCCTCTACCTTAGTGAATAGAAGCTCCTCTTGGATACTAAAAATAAAATAAAAATACAAGAGGTATTGGAAACCTGGCAGACTGAGTAATTTGCAAGTAATTATGTTATATTGCATTGTTTTCTATTGATTTCCCGCGTTCATATTGGACATTTGTTATCGTTGACTGTTCACGGGGGAAGTGCTTTGGCATTTTTTTCTGTAAGGTTCTGTAACTTTTTTCATGATATTTGTAGCTGTTAATGAAGTATTTAAAAAGTGAAAGTGATGTTGATGCAATGCAGGCTAACTCGTTGGTCAACGCAGACGTAGGTCTGATTTCACACCTTCTTTTCGTCCTTGAGATGCATTTGTGCGGCAGAAATAACCTCACAATGACAGATCTGGAGACAATCAGTTTCAGCTACCTGGCCCGGTATCAATCGATGAGAAGAAGATCTTGCAAGAAATGAGTATGAGTGTTTGAATAAGGACCAGTGTTGTTAACATTTTTCTAAATGCATTACCTCTAGGTCGTCCAGAAATTTCGAAACAAAGGAAGAGTTAAACGGTATATTATTATACGATTCTCTCTCCGAGAATTTGAGTGACTCTGAATCATAAACATTTATTGAATACTACTACCCTAGCTTTCGCCTACCTGGATTTGTAGTCGTATTAGTATCAGTACTTCACAAATTAGCAATGCAATAACTATTAAACAAAAAACAATAATAAAGTACTCAATCATAACACTTATATCAAAAAAACGAATCATTTCAGTTCAGACCGCAAGTCATTGGGAACAAAAGGAGAAAAGCAACTATGTAATTACAATAATTGATTTCTGATAAACTGACATAAAAGAATGATTGTGCCAGGTCAATGCGTGCAGAGGTCGTACGGAGAGGACAGCTTCGTGTGCGTGTGTGATGCCGAGTTTTGTGACGAGCCTGGCGTCGCGCTGCAGCCTGCAGCTGGCACGTATGTGGTCTACACGAGCACACGCGCTGACCTGAGGCTACAACCAAGCTCCGGTCCCATACAGGATAGCCAGGGTGAGTTTTCGTGCCATTCAAACTAGCGAACCTGTATGCTGGTGTAGCAGAAGTTAGTTACTCTGCCATTAAAGGCAGCTAATAGGAACTCAGGTAATGTTAGGACAGTCAAAAAAGACTCGGGTGCTTTAGGAGTGCTCCAGTGTACAGATATGTAAGCGATTTCCAGACTTACAAATTGGGGAGTATACGACTAACAAGATTAGAACTACGTAACGTGTTAGTGACGGCATCAACCAGATTAGGAGCTTTTCAGTGACTTGATAGCATTGTTAGTTTGAGTCATCTCATCCAAAGACAGGCAAGGCTTTTGTACTCGTTTAACAATGTTTTTGATAAATAATTCAGGACTGTGGAAAGTCTTCGACATTATTTAACAGAAATGTTTATACACAAGTGACTTTGAGTGATTTCATATATCGCATATGCTTGTTTGAAAAACGATAGTTGTAGGAAAGCATTCACCATAATTGTTTAACTTCTGAGCAGGCAACGCTTCTACTGTGATAACAGTGAACACAACTGCGCAGTTTCAAACAATCCTGGGTTTTGGATCATCATACACTGACGCCGCTGGCCTCAACTTGAACTCTCTTTCTGATGCAGCCAAAGAGAACGCTATCAGGTAGCATGCAAAAGTGCAATAACCTTCCATTTGTAAAACTTATTTTTTCTGTGAGTTCAGAGAAACTGAAAGGTGAGGCTTCTCATTTCCCCCTACTCTCGAATTTAAATTGTTGATGCCCTAGGATGACTCATTAGACCGTAACGTTCCTCACTAGTACGTATCATCGTGTAGGCTTTATGTTTCCGAATTGCTTCCAATCCATGTGCGAATCTTGTTACTCAGTTATTGAGCATCATAGCTGTCAATGAAACGTGGTTAGATATACACGGAAGACATCACCCAGCAGAAGACTTATTGGAAGACTACGTTTACCACAATGTCGATAAACTTTCGTGCAGTAACAAAGGTGGTAGCTCCATTATGTGCATCAACGAAAAGTTTAACCACATTTTAAAACCAAATGAACAACAAATAGAATTCAGCGTTATCCAATGAAAATAATTCCAATACTCCGTAATCTCAGTTACAAAAGCTGTCTTCAGCAAAGATTCTTATTTACAGAAGATTATCCTTTACAGATCTTACTTCGCACCCGAAGGAAACGAGTATAACATGGTGCGTGTGCCCATCGGTGGAGCTGACTTCTCAGAACGGCCATATTCTCTGGATGACATAAACGGGGACGTAGATCTGTTCTACTGGTCCTTGTCTCTGGAGGACTATGACTATAAGGTAAGTTTACTGAGTATTTGGAACTCTCTTCCATTTGACACATTTCTGTGAAGCAGTTATGAGCTCAATTCCTTCAGAAATGTTATCCATGAACCGATTTGTTGGTTCAGTAAGAAAATTCGAAAAAAACGTTAGGCATTGAATCTGCGCTCAAATCAAAATGAATATTAAAATATTGTTCGTGTTGGATTCATCAGTGAACTGAATTTTTTTGAAAAAGTAATGTAAATTGTTGAATAAGTTCCACTTTCAACGAAAGCTTCTCAACGTTTTCGACGACTAGCTAGGAATATTTTCAACAAGCGTTCAAGAACATGTTCGCTCTAATAATTCATTGAATAGACACCATATTCTACTTCCTTTATTATGCGTATTTTCTTCCATGCAGTACGTTACAATGACTGTGTTACCCCACTGCAATGCAAGATGTGAGATGCTGATGCAACAAACTATTTCTCTATCTCCATTCGGGTTATCGTGATTATTTCTCGATTCCACACCCCCATTTACCTTACTTGGTTCTACACCGTGTGCCACCTTAAAGAATTAGGAAATAGTTAACAACCTTTATAATGAATTCTATAAACAATTATTATTTCGGATCCGGCATTCGTAATTCATGCCTAATGACCTAAGAGACACTGACGATGCAATACTTCACATACTTCAGTTACTGACGAAAACTTATTTTCCTATCAATCCCAAACAAAGTATCAATTATTCGTGTTCAACTAGCACCCATTCAATAATAAACATCAGTAGAACTGAAAAAAATAGGTTTGGAACGTTTCGTTTGTATCGTTACCGATGTTCTGGTCAGTACACAACGTTGTCACGTTAGCTAATATGTATACCTAGCATTATGTTTTAAAATTCCATACATTTCACTCCCCGCATAATACGTTCCAACAATAACTGATCAATGTCGGAGGAAGATCCCCAACATTAAACGGTCCATGGAGCTGAGCGATGAAGAGATCTACGTGATGGGCACTCCGTGGTCTCCTCCAGCATGGATGAAGAGCACTGGAGTTGCGACTGGAGTCGGTCTAGGGTATCTCTATCCAGAACTTTGGCAGCCGTACGCCGAGTATGTGGCGAAGTAAGTCCTTTTGAAACTGTTTGATGGTTCTACATGTATAAGGATTTTAAATTTAATTATGTTTCTTTTTGGTGGCTGATTGGTTCTAATATGCTTCTTTTTTAATATTAAATCTCTAATATGACGCATATCATTGTATCACCTTACGTATTATAATAACTATCGAGGTAATTATCTTCAATCAACTTTGAAATTACTCTTGGTTTCAAAAAATTTGTAACGAATGACTTAAAACCACACAGATAGTTCTAATAACTTAACCGACGTTTCTTTCTCAACCCAAGAAAGTTTTAGCTTAATTGCATAGCCACAGTGAGCTTTGATGATGATAATTGTAATGACATACTGGTTAAGGAATTGTTATACATACCTTGCAACACCTTCTAGCTTGAATATTTGTTTATGTGGTGCGTACTCTATTTCCAAGTCAAAAAAGTTTAGGCTAACAGTGTGAAAAAATCGAAATACTAATAATTATCCAAAGCTATGTTAACTGTTACTTGAATAAGCCCAATCCTGTTTGCAAATACAGAGCGTATCGGACTTCTATACATCTTTGTCTGCTACGCTATGAAAGGAAAGTGGTTTGAACCACACCATTCAAGCATTAAAAGCCGGTGGACCAGAGAATGCTACCTTTGTGCGTAAATCTCACCCGCATAACTTTTGTTGTTATATCAAAATAATACAGTACAAATCAATAACTTTGGTCTTTAGTCTTTAATTTTACGGCTGAAGTCAAATGCAATGAATCATGCTACTACGACTGTTACTTCTACTACTCATATACCTTAACGCTTAATATTCAGATTCTAAATACAATGTACTCCGCGTATAAGGAATACTTCTGAACCATTGATTTTGTCGCTTATAACCGGGTGTCCCTCATATCTGAAATTGTTGGGTTTGACTCAGTTTGAAGTAAAATTCATTCCTCTAATTAAAAAAAAAATTATTGGGGCGATTGCGATCGGATTTCTTTTGTGACATTGTACGTATTTCAATTATGAGATTAATATAAAGGCTTTTTCAAGGTGGCCTGCGGCCTATGAAGCTGAAGGAGTTCCTATTTGGGGTCTGTCTCCTCAGAATGAACCCCTCACCAATGAAACTGTGAGTGCTAAACAAGAATATGTCGGAGGTTATATGTATAAATGACTCTGCTGCGTAAAGTTTCGAAAACGTTACGGCTACCGTTTTCAATTGAACGTGAAGGTCATTCTTGAGAAAAGGATTGTATAGCTGACTATGGTTATACCAAACTGTGTGTAAATATATTCGACATTTTTCCCCACAGGTGCAGTGAAGTAAAGCTGAATCGAATGCTAATTATCGTGCGCTAAGATACGAGTGGAATGAGAGTTGTAGTATGTTCTATACTACTTTTTTGCTTAAATATTGAAATGGGAAAATAGTGCGTTGCTAAGGATAAAGTCTGAGTTAGAACGGACTGTACATTTTAATTTCTGCCTAGTGTTCTTCCATTGCATTGACACAGTTAATTAGAAGCAAACTTTTTAGGAAAACAGAATCAAAACACATTAAAAATGATTATAACAAGCATGCCTATGCTTCCGCTTTCGAGTCTTTTCTTCAATATCCTGTTCAATGCATGGTTTGTGACTAGTTTTCTTGGTAAAAAGTCGAGACAGAAGAGTATTATTTTCGTTGTGTATTATTTTCGTTGTGAAGAGGCTTTCATAAAATTTAGACTGTAAACTTGGAAATTTTAAATGAATCAGATTCATTAAAATAATACAAATGAAGATTTACACTTCGATGATTAAACAAATTGACCTGGTTCAACTGATATTTTATTGTTTTAAATATTATAGTTTATCCACCGGTTGCAGCGTATTTTTCTTAAATGACAAAATTTATACCATTAATATCTAATATTTCATTTCACAGAAAATTATTTGCAAACACTATCATTTTTCAGTCAAACAAACGTGCTGCTTTAAGTCTTCTGACTGAAAGGAAAAGATTTTTGATTGGTCATTTTGTTCTGGAATTTCTTCATTATCGTCTATTTCTTTGTTCACGTGTAAAAGTCGTTTCCATTGAAAAATTTCACTGTTTTTGTTTTAGGGAATACAACGAACAGGGTTCATGAAACGTTTTTTGGTCCTATGAGATCAAACTGCTCAGAAAATATTAAGCTTCGTTCATGTTACTATCTGATATTATTAGAGCAAACATAAGCGTCAGAAGAGTATTATTATGGTGTTATATTTTTTATTAACGTATTCGGTGCATTGTGGTGCATTCACAATTTTTTCCATTTTTTAAGCTGTAACGTATTCATTTAGCTTCCATTGTGTGTTGACCCAGAACTGGACCATCAATGCTTGTCAGTGGTTACCAGAGGACATGCGGGACTGGATCAAAGACCACCTCGGCCCCACACTGGCGGATGCTGGGTACGGTCACCTACAGCTGCTGGCCTACGACTTCAACAGAAGCAAGATGCCGTACTACGCCATACCGGTCTGAACATAATTTAAGCTATAATTAACTTTTATCACGTGGTATACGTGAATAACAAGGTTGTAAGTTGTTGTGTAGGAGACTAGCCGAATACGTAACGAGCATTTGCAGCGAATGGAAGATTTGTAGAAAGTTTTCATCTTCTCAGAGGAAAGTTAGGACTCTGATGAAAACTACTTGTACTCATAGTGTAAATCTCTTTATTTATTCTTTGACTAAATAGAGAAATATGCACGATGTCAAAATATTAAAATGAGCATAGAAGCTATCTCACTGTGTGTGTCGGTTCCAGTACTTCCTACCTATTACTGAAAAAAAGTTTTTGAACTTAAATCCGAACGGGTATGCATGTATTATAAGCATTGTATTGTGAATACTAAAAAAGCCGGATCACTATAAAATACTTATTTTTTCCTGTTATTAGTTTTTATTTCTTAAACTGCCATGTTATCGGTAGATATGATACCCAATGGAAGTTTTGTATATATTCATGAAAAATATTCAGGTTCTGAAAACACCACGGGTAAAACTAAAATTGTATTTTATTTCATATTTCCTTAATTTTATCACTTTCAAGCTGTTGAATTTCCACTGGTACTATCTAAGCCATGTTATCGGTAGATAAGATACAGAATGGAAGTTCTTTATATATTCATGAAAAATATTCATTTAAAACACAATAATTCGTCGTAAATCTTTAATACATTTCTCTTTATAGTATTTCCAAATTAATCATATCTAGTCAAACTTATCACGTAATTATAGAGCAAAAACTCACTCATTTATCAATTTTAGCCCGTGGAATTTGCACGAGAACTATCTAGTAAATCTATAACCATCGACAGTTGTTAGAAGATCCTGACTGCAACAAGTACATCTCAGGCATCGCGTATCATTGGTACGAGGACGACCTGATATCTCCAGACGTGGTGCTTCAAGTGCGAGACTTGGACCCCACCAAGTTCATCCTGCACACGGAGGCTTGCACAGGCAAAGTTTATGTGTTACAGCACTTTTTCCCACGTTATTAAAAATTTTTTATCGTCTCCTAGATGTAATCCAGTTGTACTACTGCTTTATGAAGTGTCACTACTCCCAAAAGTGGGAAGTTTTAAAGAATGCTGGTAGTTGACTATTCCTATCAACTTCCCTTTTACCTTGAAGTAATGAAAGTTTTCAGAGCAATACTTAAACTCAAGCCCGAAGAAGATTTTATGCAAATTTTGCACTTCTGCCGAAATCTAGACGGGATTTGCAGACATAGAGGAAGCTTATTTGTAAATATACCATATTTGACTCTCAGCGTCACTCTATTACGCGGAATACTTTTTGGATTTCACTTTTTTACACACTTGACAGCTAGGAATAATATTTGTCATGGAAATTGATGAGACTCAGATAGGCGTACACTGTAAATAAGGAAAACTTCAGCGCGTGTGCATGCAGAAGACATTTTCTACTGTAATCCATTTATATTTGGGTGTAACTTTTGTGCAAAGGCAATTGAAACAATCGATAATCTCAGCAGTAGAAACAATCAAGACGTAAACCTAATTATTTAACTAACGGATGGAGAAAAATATTTCAGGGTGCATGATAAGTGTAAATTAATCTGCTTTTGTAACAATTTAGCTTAATGGTAATTTTCACTAGGCACTCTAGATTCGTGTAGAATCTAATAAATTATATAAATCTAAGTGAGAATCAGATGCTAGCAAAATAATATTAGTTTCAAAATGGTTTTTTGTTATTTGTTAATGAAACCAATTAAGAGTCTGTTATGCAAAGGCATACTGTTTTATTGTGTTCCGGTTGTTCCTTCGGTAGGTGTCCGAGCAGACGAATCTCATAAAGTGCTGCTGGGTGACTGGTCTCGCGGTGAATATTACGTAGAAGACATTCTCCAGGTCAGTTTAATGAATTCTATGTATAATTCTCTCATGATGCTCTTTGTATGCTAGAAATTACGGAAAAGATCCGAGACAACTAAGGTACCGTTTCTTTTATCAAACTTGTCTCAAAAGTAACTGCCCTCCCGATTTATGGACAAAATGTCCGAACTTTCCATGCTAATATGATCCTTTTTTATACTTAACACATTATCACTTAGTAACGCAGACGATGCGATCATTGTTCATGCATCATGAGTACGAAAGATACGTGTGCTTCCAGAACCTGAACTACTACTCGTCTGGCTGGATCGACTGGAACCTCGCCCTGGACACGCGTGGTGGACCTGCATGGCCCGGTGGTGGAAACGACTCGCCCATGATCATCAACGCGGTGAATATCTTTTGGTTTGTGGGAATGAGTTTACTTTTTCTTGGTTCAGTATACTTTTCATCAGTAGTTTTTTCAATGAAATTCATCATTCAAGTACCTCCTCATCATTCATGTGCAACACAGTTCTATCTTATGTCTCCATCGTTTGTTTACGGGACTTTATCCATTGTTGTCTGAATTGAACTACTGTAATTGCATAAAATATCATAATCATTTTGTAATAGTATTCTGCCGGAGTTTCTTTTGTAGTACGTATTGTAATATTCACCCACTTGTGATTTACTTTACCAACATAGTTCAAGTATAGCAAATGACTCAAACTGAACAATTCAAATTAAATTCGAAAAATCAATGTCAAGTTAATAATTCGGAATTATATCCAATTGTATAAAAAGTATTATGTCATAAATTATTACAGATGGCGTAGATCTAACTAATGCCTAAAGATAACACTTCTATTTTAGTTTACGATAAAAAACAAAAAACTAATAAGTGAAATCTTACACTCAAATCCTTTCACGTACATCATTATCTGGCATGAACTACGAAAGTACTAGTTGATTCATCAAGAGGTAAAAGATGCTCAACGACGGAGAATTCTACAATCACAAAAATTTCATAACGCTTTCAGACGGCTGATGAGTTTTACAAGCAGCCGATGCACTACGCGCTGGCTCACTTCGGCAAGTTCTTCAAGCGAGGGAGCGTGCGGGTGGAAACTTCGGTCTCCGGCAGTGTGGATGCCGCGTCTGTCCTCAGACCGGACGGCTCTCTGGCTATCGTAATCCTGAGCAGGTAAAATTGTCACGGATTTCATCCAGCACATTTTTTCTTAGCCTCATCAAATTCAGTAATCATATTTCCCACTCCAGTGTAATACATCTTAGTTTTTCAGCGTCACTGTTGCCTCCGGAAAAGATTTGAATTATAAAATTTACTCGCTGGACCATCGTCGCTTTCAGCGAGTAAAATGTCGCAGATTCCACATCTCTCGTTCAACGCCCTCGTTAAAAAATTTACTTCAGACATCAAAGCAGCACATTCATTACGGTGCACCGCTGGGCTGTTGGCGAGAGCGAAACAAATTTATTTTTAATATGTTCCTCGTTATAAAAATCTTCTTGTTTAAATCAATTGTAAAATGAGTCTTATGTCTTTGAATAGCGACATTGCATTTTCACAGTTTATAACAATACAGATGTTCTGAAACTGCTATGGTATCATATTTTTAGCTCACAAGATGCATGCGTAGTAATAAAATTTCAATTATTTAGCAAAGTTCGATGATATTTTAGTTTTAAGCGCCTCTTTCTTGAACAAAAGATGTAGATATTTTGTGTGAATATAAAAATGCACATCAATTTTTCATGCTTTCAACTTTTAGTTTCGTAGCTTTATACGAATTAACCCCTCAAACAGAATTAAAGTCATCACAAATATCAGCCAGGGATGCAACAGAGAGTTCTAAATCTCTGTTTCATAACTGATTCTACTACTGCTACTAACAATAAACAGCTCATTTCTTTAGGACAATACGTATATAGAAAAAAGGATAAGCTCTGAATAAGTAACTCGGAAAGGAGTGAATGAAGTAGACAGTGGAAACACTATTTTTCTTGCTACCTTAATTCCAATTCAAAATTATTATTTTTAAAGTGATTCAGTCGTTCGTTTCCGTCTCAAAAAGACTCTACTCACTGACTAAAATAATTGTTCAAACACAGAGTTCCATGACAGGAAACAAATAAAACCTATAACTAGAACATTGGCATTCTGATACCATCAATGAACTTTAACAAAGGCTATCACACGTTTTAAGAAACAGCTTTGGACAATATCTCTTTTTTCATATAAATTTAAAGCTTGAACTAGAAATAAAAAATTGATGACATTGAACTCATTTTGAAATGGATGATGTAATGACGTTGCGGTTATTCGCGGGAAAATAACAGAGCATAATTTTACCTAAAAAAACTGAGATGATCCACAATGCAATTAAATAGCAGTTTTGCAGTTGTTTTCATTTCATTTGCACCAAAACTGAAATTTTCTTTACTACCGTCGCACAGAAACGACGCTCCTGAGTCCGTGTCCATGTCAATAGACGGCACGCGCTTTCTCAATGCTGAGCTGCCGGCACGGAGCTTCAGCAGCTTCGTCATTGCTGCTTAAGCACAACTTCCTGCTTTACATCCTGACATATAGTGACCGAGTGACGTCGAATAAATTCAATTATAAATGTTAAAAAAGAGTCAAAGTACTTCGTTATTTTTTCACCTACTGTGAATTGCTCTTCATTATATTAAATAATAATTTCACAATTTCAAATACTATCAAATGAATGTTCTAATATTTTTGGTGGGCAAACAACGAAACTAAAAGTATCTAAGAAACGTATGCACATCCCATTTTGTGTTTTTAACATTATTGTAATTTATGGCTACGCTAACTATCTCAGAAGTGACATAACAGTATTGGTTTGTTTTGAATTTTATAAAAATTGTATAAACACCACAACGACTGATTAGTATCAATTAAGATTCTATATTATTTATAAGACTGCAATGCAAGCATTAAATGAAGAGCTTATTACAGTATGTAAGAAACATTTTGACAGCTCTATAATGGTTGTTGGTAAAAATTTAGTTCGCTTATTCAGTCAATATTTCAATGATGATAAGTGTGTCATAGTTGGCGAAACAGCAGAAAAATTACTTCAACGGTTAAAGTTCATATACATTTGTATATGCGTTCATTACGCAGATGAGGTGAGTAATCTCAGATCAGAAATTTTTGGTAAATTGTAATTAACTGACGAAAACTAACATGTGAGCTTAAGAAAAAAATATTTTTGAGCAAAATACCTAATATCATGGAGAACCACGTAATGAATTTAATGAAGAGAACTACAAACTGTGGCATTTCCTAAGTTCAAATCAAGGCTGTTGCGTGTATTCTTAAACAGAGTTGTTGCATGCTGTATCACGAAGCGTCTGTTTCGTAATTTTTCAACTTGCCCCTGTATTATTATTAAATATAGCTGAGCGTATATTGTATAGTTCTTCAGGCAAGGTAAATTACATTTTACGAACAACCATGTCCAAACACAAATGATTATTTGAAAATTTCGTATCGTGCAAATCCGCAGTATCTCCAACGCATGATGAAAAACTCGCCTATTTAATACAGTACAGCAACAAAGACATTTTTGTATTATTGTCAATGAAAATTTCAAGCCCAAGTTGAAAAAAGTGTCAGATATGCGAGTAGGAGCATAGGGCTTCTTTACAAAAAACTTACTTTACAAGTCAACGAACACAATATCACCGCTCTACATATTAAACACTAGTCCAGCTACATCTGGAATATGCAGTGCAACACTTGTCTTCAACCCTAAGTTAAGACAGTAATAAAATTGGCAGAATTCAGCATACAAGAACGAAAATGAATCCTGAACTCCAAAATCTCAGCTACGAAAGGTGTCTTCAGTAGCTTGATCTTATCTCTCTGTAACAAAGAAAACTTACAATAATGATCAAATTGGAAGACTCAAAGAACTCAAATAAGAGAATGTATAATACTTTTTGGGGTGGTTTGTTGACCTACTCTGTGTTACAAGTGTTCCCTTTCTTCGCTCTTTAGCTTAATTAAACCATTTGAAGTTTCAAACCCAAGTTCTGATATCTTGTCACTTACGAGTATAGGTCATTTTGTCTTTCATGTTCAATTCCTATGCCTCATCAATAAATTTCTTATAATGTCATATGCCCATCATTTAATATCGTATATGAATGCTTAGAATAGTTTTTTTGCGATTCTAGTAGAAAACACAGCGCCACTTTTGTGAATTTCGTAGTAATTGTACTTTAAAAATGTGTCATATGAGGTTATTGAAGAATATATTAAGTGCTTGTCACTTCTGTTACTTTTTATTATATTCTTTATATTGTTCTCATTAGTAACAAAATATGCGGCTAACTAATTAAATAAATGAGCATTGGGAGGAAGAATATTGTCCTGAAATATGACCTGAACTGCTGAATCTGTGCTGTGATACTATAGTCATTGTTCTCAATGTTCATTTTAGATGCAACGATATCAAGCAAATTATGATTTCAGTCTTGTGCTTGGGAAAAGTCACGTGATTGATAAAGAATATAAAGCTTCTAGTGATGTGAACCTCACGGTAGCGTGCCTGTCATGTGAATTCCTCGATCACAATCGCTGTGCTAACTTCTTATAAAGTATGATAGGAAACGGTTGTAGGAAATTAAACACTGTTTATACATTAAATTAGTTTCATTGCATAACGTGAGTCTAATAAGTAATCTAAAATAATTCTTTCTTAAAGAAGACTCTCCATTTGGTGTGCCTTGAGTTGTGCAGGACGGATTTTTGAAGCCAAATCAACATCCTTGTGACATCGAGCTACACTGGCTCACTCACGCCCTGTAACGGCTTTCATTAAAAATTGAAAGGCAAAAACTTTTTATTGGAAGTTCAAATGTTTTATTCCTTTGAACACACTTCACGAGTGTGCCGACGTTTGACTCGTTTTCCATTAAACAGCAACATTGGTTTGCCAGTACTGAAGTCAGGTATTGACTCAAACGCGATGGACATAAAAAGCATTAAGTTTTAATCAACAGAAAGTCTAAGCTCGGTGAACCGTCAGAAACGGATCTCAGAGATGGCAGGTACTTCTATAGATTTTGTTCATAAAATTCTTGTTTCAGACTATGACAACATATGAAGTAAGGGTTTTCTACTAAAAGTTCAGCTCATCCACTAAATGTGCACCAAATTTTCTCGAACAGATGTGATTTATCTTTGTTTCTTCATGGAAAGGGCATACTCTAAAATGACTTAAAGTCAACAAATCTATGTTAAAATAGTTCGCATAATTATTTATTTAAAGGACTGTCGAGATATCATCTGCCTTATCTAGAGATCTATACACGAAGCAAATATCATTTACTGGTTACACTTCCATGCTGTCCACTGACATGACTTTTACATATTCGTTGGCACCACAGCAAAACCGTTTCACTATCGTGTGATGTCCTTGACACTCAACTCGGCTGACAACAGCTTTATAGTGAAAACGAGAGCATCTGAAACGGCTTTGATATCATTTATCTTTTAAAATAACATTCGTTTGTGTCAACAAATGAGAAGATAACCGACAGCGATATTTATGTTGAGAAAGTGTTACAAATAAATTAATTGTTACATATTTTAACGATATTTAGGTTTTTCCAATCTCTAAATTGTTCACCTTAGCTTAACTTTATGTTTTTGCATATTTTACAGCCAACGCTGATGCATTAAACTAGGAGTCTGTCATTCTATAAATTCCTCAGATCATATTCATATCAAGGCAGGTTGAAGAGGTGTTCTTATTCGTCTGAGTACTTATAATAAAATCTTTGGCTTTAGATGTACGTTTTAACATTGTAGCAAAATTATTCGGCCACTAATACCCACATTAGTTATTATTCTTGATATCTGTATTAATGATATAACTATTAATATTCATTCGATTGCACTGGTCAACAGCAATGCACTTTAAAGTTTTTTATTTTTCATATAGGTATACTACCCTAATGTTGAGCCCAAAAACACAAAGATGGCATTAAATTTTGCTTATTATATAGTTTTGTTTCTGAGATATATGTACTTATTTGGAATAAAATACAAACAATACGCTTGAAATTTTTCTTTTTCCAAAAACAGCGGTATAACCTTGATTTTAAATCAATAAAAAATGAATGTTAAATTATATTTTGTTTAGTAGCCCTAACTGTAGATTCATAGATATACTAAATTCAACTAAAAGAGCTAAATCACGTAAACGAATTCTCTTCGATTGTCGCCTGTACTTCTTTTCTGGTGCGTCTATTGTCACTGTCGTACAGTTGTCTGCAAGCAGAGATGCGTTCCATTTTCCCTGATACCTTCATTGCAGTTACGATATACTGGATGGAATTACTCCCCATGTTCGTCACTCACGACATCTGAGTTGTGAGGAAATGAGTCCAAATGGAATGATGGACCACCTAATCGTGATGATTCGTACGAGAATTATTAGTTTATGTCCTTCTGGTTTGCACGTTATTGTCTGTCGAAAAGCCTTTTTATGGTAACATCGTTCAAGCTATTAAGATATATATAGGTCTCTATGAGTTGCCCTCGCAGTCTTCTTTGTTCTGAAGAAACAGGTTGAAGCTGCTGAAGGCGCCTTTCATAGCTGAAATTGCGGAGTTCAAGAATAACTTTCGTTGCTTTAGGATAAATTCTCTCCAGTTTGTTAACGTCAGGTCATAGTGAAGGATAACAGAGTTGCGTGCATGTTTCAAAAGTAGATGGACTAGCTCTTTATAGAGCTGTAATATTGTGTTCTCTGACGTGTACTGAAAGTTTCTAGCAATGAATCCATGGTTTTTTCTTTCATTTTAAAGCAGTTTCCTACACGTTTCTTATGCTTGAGATTTTCAGTTCTAATGATACCAAGATCTTTTTCTTGCTGTACTGCTTCCTTAGATTTCTCATTCATCCTGAGTTGGAAATGTCGGTTGTTAGTGCCAACTTGCACTACTGAACAAATATCATTTTTGAAGCTCATTTACCAGGTTTCGGTCCATTGTAGTAGTCGGTTGAGGTCTGATTAAATAGTCACTCTGTCTCTTTTGATGAACGGACTCGAGTTAAGAAGTACAATGAGAAGCTTCAAATATTATTACTCATTGCATATATCTGGCTAATGTTTGCATACCGACAATAAAAATTAAAATTATTTGTCATGATATAACAAACACTCTTCTTTTCACGTGATCATCATGGGAAGCAACATTAATGAGCTATCACACAACCCGTCACTCCCTCACAAATACAGTTTATATTCCCGCGATACGATTTGTTCGAGTGCTTTGCTGGGAAAAGCAGGGAATGTAGAGATAAGTTTTTGCTCAGCTCACGTGAGGCATTTGCTCCCCTGATGAGAAAATATATCTTGCAAAGCTGTATCCCAAAGCCAGCATAAAAAATAAAAACAACTGAAAATAACTAATTTCATGAAGATTTGCAACTTTAAGTTTGAAAGAAATCAATACAAGTCGATAAAATGAGATTAAATTTATGATGTTACAAGGACTTCAACGCAAAATGAAAGAGCATCCAAGACGAAAGTAAAAGCGTAGTTATGATAGAGATATACTAAAATCAATCAAATAGAGTAAATATGGAAATTATTTACAGAAAATAGAAATCATTCAAAAGGTAATATATAGGCTTTTTTATGCATTTCTTTGTAAAAGGAAATGCCGATGTCTTCTGGACGAGCTGTGATGTTGATGCAGGGCTTCTTGATAATAATAAGCAAATAGATAATTATAGCAATTTGTTTTGCATTGACTTGTAACAATGATTATTTTTAGGAATCTAGTGTGTAAGTTTTACTCTATTCCAAAATAGTAAGAATTGCATATTCGTGTAAAATTGTGAGTTTGGAAGCGATTTTATAATTTTTCTCCAATAATTCGCATTTCACTGGGATTTTTTTTACAGCTTTGACCGCATATATCTTTACATGCATGAGTATATTTTACACCCACAATACCAACGCCATGTGCCTCATCTCGTGAAGTTGTACTAGGGAGCTCGTGTGATTCTGTGTGTATGTATCATGTTTACATATGCATGCATGTTTTTGTATGTGTCTGTGTTTTAGGCTATTCTGTGTATACGCTTTTTTGCATGAGTCTTTTTGAGTTCACATGACAATGCAGGTCGCACTTCACGTGTATTAAAAAGCCAAGAGAGCATTGTGGGTTTTGGTGTTAGAGATGCATTCGTTCAATGCGTGTGAGGCACGAACGAATTTAATAAAACGGCTAATTGCTGCATCTCTATTTCCCGTTACTTTTGAGAGTGATCTTCCTTTCTTGAATTTCCTTCTTCAATTTATTAGTTCGTATTCTACCGTCAGAAAACTTTAACCCATTTGTATTAGTCTCCTCGTGTATTGTATAATATTTCTCCATAATCCCAACAATTCTAAAATTACTATTATAACTGGGTAAATTTTTGTCCCTGACGAAAAGTAACTCATTTTTACTTTAATAATTTGAAGATTGGGAAAGAGCATCTGTATGAACTATCTTTGCTACTGTGTGGGAGCATGGCATGCTGCGTCTATGGGTGACAAACAATGCAAATATAAGTCATGGAAACGCAATGCAGCGCGCAGTCTGTAGGAGTCAGGGCAGACGTCGCAACGATGGCAGTATCCATGAGACAACTGTTGCTCTCAGCCACCCTCGTGCTGGTGGGCTGCAGCCTGTCCGTCAGTGGTAAGATTTTAGTTTGTACGTCAATGGTAAGATTTTAGTTTGTACGTCAATGGTAAGTTTTAAGTTTGCACGTCAATGGTATGATTTTAGTTTGTACGTCAATGGTAAGTTTTAAGTTTGCACGTCAATGGTATGATTTTAGTTTGTACGTCAATGGTAAGTTTTAAGTTTGCACGTCAATGGTATGATTTTAGTTTGTACGTCAATGGTAAGATTTAAGTTTGTATGTCAATGGTATGATTTTAGTTTGTACGTCAATAGTAAGATTTAAGTTTGTACGTCAATGGTATGATTTTAGTTTGTTTAGATTTTGTTTGTATGATAAAAATTGCAGCCAGCAAATATATAGACCCTCACTTATCGGTCCACTGAGTCGTACTTTAGGTAATAGTTTAGTTTACAGCTATATGAGTTTCCTGCGTAGAGCGATAATTTTAAAAATAAATAAATATCGAGACGTGTTATTAAGGGTGTTCTTTAGTTGTATCCGTGAATAATACATATATACACGTAGGTTAGCATTGAAAACGCGTACTATTTGCGTAGTTGTTTACAAGGGCCTAACGAGGGTTATTCCACTTTGGTAAACATTCACTTGTGTGTGACGATTGATTTGAATTCACAACGTCACGTTTACATAAAACATCAATACAAAATAGTACTTGAAAATATTATCTAGTTTCGATAAGTTTCAGGAGGGGACAATAAAGCAGAGTGTTCGTAATGATCGACTTACGGAATAATGGAGACATGCGACTGCTGCGTTTCACTATAAAAACTATGAGACTTTCAGTGGTACTATGAACACCATGAATAGAATCTACGAGTGAAGGGGCAGAATCAATCAGTTTTGTGCATAGTGCATTCAATGTCCATTACCTTGTCGTACAATTTGATTACGACGAATCGTACACAAACATCGTAGTACGACTAAAACATTTAACGTTCATAGACTATCAATATTAATTCGATCAACTGGTGTTGTACTTTAGCGTACGAAACTCGGTGCTTTAACACTTTTGATAGCAAGAAAAGGAGCAAGGAGTACATATAAAATTAAATATAATAACATTCCATGCTGTGGATGTAATCGTAAGTAGTTACTTCTTCTTTGAAGTGGTGTACTGTTTTTTTTAAGTGATATACTTCCTTTCCTAAAGTGTTGTACTGCTTTCTTTAAAGTTATGTACTGATGCGAAAATCTGTATCTTGAAAATATCCTGCTCCTCATCTGACTTCAGTAGTTCATTTTAGTCTAATTTGTAACCTGGTTAACGTTCCAGACTCGCAGCGTTATACGTCCCAAAGAAAGTATCCTGCAGAACAGAAGCTTATATATATGTATATATATATATATATATATATATATATATATATATATATATATATATATATATATATATGTATAGGTAAAAATCGAATAAGCATGTAAAGGATATTTGGTATTTAGTTTAGAGTTAGTATACTGTAATACCATTACAGGCTTGATAATAAAAGATACAATATGAAACCAAAGGAAAACATTAATACGGAAAAAATATTAAAAAAATACGAACCATTGACTTAGAAGCCCGTGAATTGAATATTAGTTTCCGAAAGATATTTTGGAAAATGGAATGACTGTTAATATTCTTCTACAGGACAATGTGTTGAGCGCACATACCAGTATGACAGCTTCGTGTGCGTATGCAACGCCACCTACTGTAGTGAGTCGGGCATCATCGCGCCCCCTGCGGCTGGGACCTATGCCCAGTACTCCTCGGCAAGAGCAATGTACAGATTTGAGCCTCTCCCTGGTGACATCGAAGATGCAGCAGGTAAATATCCTCCTGTCAGCGAATTCACCTTGGTGTAAATAGTTCCACATCATTTACCGCCAATCATTGTTGGTGAACTGTTTCAATAACCATTTTCTCTCTGACATTATTGAATGATACGTCATTTGTATATAATAATGAAAAAATGTTTCAAGCTAAATGATTTTTCGTGAATCTCTTTTAGCGTTCGCTTCTTAGTTCTGTATAAAAAGTAAGGAAATTAATCACTAGCGTTTCCAGGAGACGCCCCGATCACTGTGGCTGTAGACACCTCGACTACCTACCAAGCTATCCTCGGCTTCGGAGGAGCCTTCACTGACTCCGTCGGCATCAACGTTGATAACTTATCTCCTGCTGCACAAGACCGTCTTCTCAGGTCAGTACTGGTGTCAGATGAATCTATCCTGAAGCTGGCGTAGCTAGTTACAAACTAAAAGTAAATCTAAAAATGAAAGCGAAAGTCATTTTTCATCCTGAGGTATGATTTATAATGTTTTGGAACATTTTTGGTCTGCTAAAGCGATGTTCTGTTGACCTCTCATAGATCCTTCTGGGCTCCCGAAGGAGCTGAATATTCCATCGGCCGCATTCCCATCGGTGGATGTGATATGTCAACTCGTCCCTACACTCTGGATGATGTCGAGGGCGACGTGGAGTTGGTTCACTGGTCTCTGGCACCTGAAGACTACAACTACAAGGTAAACTTTAAAGTTTACCTTCAACTTTCCTGTCTCAAGGATTTAAAGCCAAGATAGATTTTGTTTAGGACAGATTACTCCCTCAAATTATTGATAATTTTGCATGGATCACTTCTAAAAAAGAGAGAACTTGCAGAAAATATTCAGAAAGAAATCCGTCAGACATCCATCACACTTTGGACCTGAGAAGGGGAAAGGTAACATGAAGAAGAGGGGTCAACTGTTACACCCACAGTCATGAATTAGTATTAAATGACCCGTAGAACACGGTAATTACACGACTCATGTTACACAATAATTATTCGATTCGTGGGGCATGATATTTATACAACTTACTGTAAGTAATAACTACGTAACAGGTGGTAGTAAATTATGCTTACAACAATTACTATACTCGTAATAAATCATGAATACGAAACTCGTGATACATTATCTAATGCACTAATATATAATATATATTATAATATAGAATTTAACGTGGAATTTTGCGCTGCATCTTTTCAGATCCCCTTCGTGAAGGAAGCGATGAGCATCAGCGAGCAAGAAATTCTCATCTTCGGATCTCCCTGGACGCCGCCCATCTGGATGAAGAGCAACAACATGTTCAATGGAACTGGCTACTTGCTACGCGAGTACTACCAGCCCTACGCCAACTACATTGTCAAGTAAAGAGCATGAAAAATACATTATTGCATTAGAAAGTGATAGCTGAGGAAAGTTGCTCAGTGTACAAATTGTACAAATTTTTGTTAGTAACTAAGACGTATCGCATTTTTAATGTGGAGATTTAACAACAGATATCAAGAACATAAGTGGATTTTCATTGGCTGTTATGAAATAAAATTTAATTCACAGATACGAAGGAGAAATTTTATTGATATCAGCTTATGTTGCTCATCGCATTATTAACGTTAACAAAATGAGAATATCATCAAAATTTCGATACTTATATTTAAGTGTAATAATCATACTAATTACTACTCTTAAATGTAATTCTTTAGACCATAATTTTTTTTTCATCTTGAAATGATATACTAGATAACATTATCCATCCCGTTCTTTTTCTATGACTGAAATTTATTGTTATCAATAGCAATCAATTAATTTTTGGAGGCGGATATTTCCACAACCACAGTTTTCTCGTACCAACATAAATGTTCGAAGTTCGTATTCCGCCCAAGTGAAGCTTATACGCAGGATCGTATGAAATTTCCTGAAATATTTGGTGTTCAAGTTTCTCAAATTCAACTCTCTAATATGCCTGCACTTCTTTCTTCGCTTGATTTGTTCTGTTCATTTGATGATTTATGAGTCGGAGCACTTTACAGCCTGAACATCCTCAGGATGCCCTTCTTCTCAAGTTCGTTTTAGAGCCTAGATGTATGAGTCAAAGTTTTTAACACGTCATTCATTTATTTCTTATGAATACGCCTCTCTTTGTTCATCATTTGTGTGTCGTAGAGTACATTCCTTTTTTTCCATTACGATTTCATATGATATTCTTGAATATTGTTTATAGATGATTCATATTCAAATCATTCAAACGCTCTTCTAAGAGTTTCATATCATTTCGATTATTATTATTATTATTATTATTATTATTAAGGTCCTTCTTACGAACGTTTCAAAAATTTTTATCATATGCACAACTCGTGAGTACTCATGGGATTACAAGTTCTAAATTCTGAAACATTTTTGACTAACATTCCTTGCTTTACTTTTAAAATGTTTCACTATTTTTTACATTCTATTCAAGTTTGGAATTCTCATTCACATTTTACTCTTCATAGCGCTCTTAAGCTCTAAAGCGCTCTGAAGAAATGATTCTACGTTAATGAGCGCATTTCATTAAAATGTATGACGCTACACAGGTGGGTGAGCGCCTACGAGTCTGAGGGAGTCCCTATCTGGGGCCTCACTCCCCAAAATGAGCCCCTCGATCAACAAGAGGTGAGCAACGCGCTAAAACTTGCGGTGTTTTCCATTACATTTTTTGCACAGGATGGGTTGAAAAATCTAAAATTTCCAACTCGTCTATACAATATATTTTGTCAGAAATAATAGACCAAGCAGTTCCAACGCAATCTTGAGACGACAGCGTTTGTGAAACTTAAGAAATGTGAATTTTTAACAACGTTGTTGCTACGATATTAACGAGAGAGGGAATATCGTCTTTACAATAATAACACAGAATATTATGAGCCCAGACAAGGAATAGCTAAATATGTCACCTACTTTAAGATTTCTTTCTTGCGGCTTGAAATTTTACACCATTTCGTAATCCCTAATTCAATTTTCCAATCTGAAAACCTGCCTTAATGCCACTCCAGATCTTGTAAAACATGCTTGGCCAACACAAATTGTGATAAACTGTCAAAATCGAATAATAAGAATTGGCTAATGACCTTATTCCCATCGTGTCAGAATCTTTTTGTTCGAAGCAGTTGAAGAAAATACTTTCCTGTCTGTTATTATACACACTTGTTGCAGCCAGAAGAGAAGTCGAATCAGCTTTCAAGTACATAACAATATAAACTTTATTGCACTTGTACTTTGGAAACTGTTAATGCAGTTTGATAAATTTTCTATCATGTAGTTTAGCAACAAATGTTTTACGATCATGAATTACATTCGAAAACAAATCGCTGTGTTACACATTTTTCGTTTCTATATTTCCGAAATAATGGGATTCATTCCCCTTCCTTTTTGTTCTGTAGAACTCAATAAAGATATCAAAAACCTAATCTCAAGTATCATATAAAATAATTTTTCTTCTACACCAGGACTGGGAAAACAACGGCTGCGTGTGGCATCCCGACGACATGAGGGACTGGATCAGAGACTTCCTGGGACCAAGTCTGTCTGCTGCTGGCTACGACCGTCTCATTATAATGGCTGATGATTTCAATCGCGATACCTTGCCTTATTACGTTGAACCTGTGAGCTTATGTAGCAGGCCACTGACTCCAAGATTTTCTGTAATACAATACAATTTCACCACAATAGCTTAACTTAATTTTACTGGCTGCGAGATGATCACCGTTTTTATTTTGAACGCTCTACTTTTTACCTAATTCGAGCGCTCAGTGTTTCCTCTTCAGCTATAAGTTTCAGTTGATGTTAGGCCTATACAGGAGTGACGAAATATTGTTTCAGCTTCGTAGTACGTTTTCAAGACTAGAGACACATTTTTACATTTTAGCTGATCTAGCTTTAAAAAACCTAACAAATGAGTGTGGGGGGTAAAATTGTGTCAAAACAAACCAATATCAAGAATCTGTATACGTTAAGGAATAATTGGACTTGCAACTACCTTCGTTGCATACAAGAACTTCTTGGGAAAGCCAAATATTTTAATTTACTTGACAGAAACAAGTTATTTTCAAGCAAGTCAGTTCGAACCATGTACTGCAAGCGTTGGCTTTGTCTGTAGAGGTGCAAACCGCTTCAGTTAAGTTTACTAACTTCAGAAACAGATATCTCAGGTTCCCTCGTTCTCCGCTCTACATTTTCTCATGATGATACTAATGCTAGATATTTCATCAATTATAGTGCGTAATTTTCAACACGTTAGATAAATGCTGAATGTATATCATTGCAGGATAGTGGATTTCTTTATTATTTTTTTGTTACTAGTAATGTTGTGAGTGTATGCCTTGTAATGTAGTGTAAGTACTTTCTCGTGTTCGCCTGCCGTTAATCTTACAGTGAGTTGTTAAACAAATGCGTAACCAGTGTTGGCCACCTCACGAAACACCTATGAAAATTAAACTATTGTTTGCAAAAATTTCAGTGCTTTACGGATCCTGAATGCACGAAGTACGTCGACGGCGTGGCAGTTCACTGGTATGAGGACGACAATCAGCCTCCGGAAATTCTCCTCGAGACTAGAGACCTCGACCCTACGAAGTTCATTCTCTACACCGAGGCATGCAATGGTGAGCACATACACGTACGGAAATCACGTTGAACTCACTCTTATTGTATATGGTTGTGGTCTTTTTCCATTACTCCTAAAATACGTCTCCCAATGAGCCGAAATTTTATTGGATGTATTTTTGTTCAAAATGTTTTTGACGTATTAATCATATTTTATTTAAATAATCATGCTAATGTACAGAATATTGATTTCATTCATTCATTAAATTAAACTTATTGCAAGGCCTAATATATGAATTTGCTGAATGATACAGGCAAAGAATTATGAACATAATGAACGGTAGAATAAGCTTTTGATAGAAACATTTACCATCTTACATATGTACTTTATGAATAAAGCCTAAATATTTTTAGGTTTTTTCCGTATTCAAATGGTCAATTTTCCCACACGATCTTAGACTACAGTAGAATACAATTAATCTTTACTTTGTAGCCACTCGTTCCAATGTTTGGTCATTTCTTGACTTCGATGAAGAAAGAATCATCATCAACTGTGATCACGTTCTAGAGAAGATGGATGCAACTTAGAACAATTATATATCTGTTGCAGGACTGCGATTGCCTTTTGAATTGGGCGTCATGCTTGGTAACTGGAGCCGTGGAGAAAACTACATGATCAACATTCTTGAGGTCAGTCAGTTCATTTTCACTTATTTGTGAACAGTTTTACGCACGTACGCGGTTATAACTAAAGCGAGAGCAGCCAGTGGGACTTGGTTTCCGAATCCGAAAAAAGACAGGCGAAGTAAGTCAAACAGTATGATACGGTTAAAAGAGGGTAAAAAAACATATAATATGATTCACAGGTCGACCCAGTCAATAAAATAATATGATTGACGGTTTCAAAAATAGAAAATGTAAAATTACCGCTTACTTACGCACGGAACTTCAGTTACTGTAGTAGAGAAGCAAAAACTTCGAATGTACTGTGTCAAACAAGGCAAATATTTTGACGATGAAAACTCTAATCATTAGACTGAGAAATGGCTTCAATTATTTCTAGAGAAACATTAAATCATTGATAGTCTCTTCAGGAATGAATACACTCAAGTTATCAAGTTATCAGTCAAGAAACTCGAGTTGTCAATAGTTAACTTATTAAGTCATCAATCAGTACAATCAAAATATTAAAATTCAAGTTATCAAGTTACCAGTACACTGAAGTTATCATACCTTGAGGAGGCTGGTTAAACTTTTTTATTGTCACTTGCAGACCACAAACTTTGAGAGTGAATAAGCTTCTCCTGTGATACGCAATCTTCAAGCTAAATATAACTCTCATTATTATACTGCCATTGGGGAAATGTTTACGCCAACTTTCCATGAAGAAAAGTTTTCGTTACAGAACTATCGTGTTGTCTAATAACGGATAGTGAAATTTATTTGAAGGGTAAAACTATCATATCCTTCATACGTGAAAGATATTAATTAATAATTGCCATGGATTTTTAGACCCAAAAATACATTCATTATAATTGAACTTTCCGGATTGGCGACTTTCCTTTATAGCAAAACTAGTACAAACTAGTGTTTTATAATAATCTCATTCTACTCGAAATTATCGAAATATGGATTTACGTGTTTTTATTATAACATATTTATAGTCCTAATACATGTATGAGTAGGTTTTGACAAAAATTTGTGTATTGCTGTACGTGAATGGAAATTTAGAGATATTTAACGCATATTGATCAAATATTCCAACATGAGCAAAGAAGGCTCTTATTTTCTCATGTTGATCTTGCTTAACATTTAGCAGTAACACACGAGAACGCCAGCAGCTGCTAACGGAATAAGGCCCAGGAAATATCTCTTAAAGTGGTTTTTCCTACAACTGATTTTGCTATGTCCATAATAACTGATTTGAACTTGACATTTTAACCAGAAGCAATTTTAAAAGTTATTAGGAGAACATTTTTCCATTCGTTTTTATTTATTTTAAACTGTCCTAACAGGACATCAACTACTACTCCGTGGGCTGGGTGGACTGGAACCAGGCCCTTAATATGATTGGAGGACCTCTCTTCCTCGGTAACGCCCTCGACGCTCCCATCATCGTCAATGAAGTGAGACATCGCCTAACTATTTCGTAACTGATAAGTTGTATTAGGTTAACAAGTCAGATGAATTATTAAATTTAATATTTCTATTTTCTCTGCTACTCAGCTTCCTGCTCCGTTACGAACGGATTTTAAATTTCAATTATGTTTTTAACTTAGTAGTGAATCTCACCCCACCCAGGTCGATCATTCTTGGTTAGTGTTATAAGGAGAGAGAATTAAAATGTACCAAATTTAAACTCAGGAAATAATTAGCCTTAAAAAACATCAATTTACATTACTTACCTCCCGATACTATGAACTCAACATTGTTCTTTATTTTGCGGGAATATATCTGACTAACACGCTTTAACGGAACATTATTTCACTGTCTGTCACCCCCTTTTCTAGAAGTCAGATTACAAGATTGGTGCAGAAACGATTAAACTCAATCGTTGTTAATTGAGTAACCTTTCCATGTAGCTCATACTGTTTATGCCACCAATTGGTGAAATACGCATGCATGCATTCAGTTAGAGATATAAAGTGCGGTATTTAATTGACAATATCATAAGAAGTGTCATAAGTGAAGTTAAATCTTCTTATGACAGGATAATCGCTTCCTAAATTCCAGTCAACATTGCATAGTGTTTATTTAATCATTTTTTCAAATAATTTGTTCTGTTTTAACCATGAAATTGTTAGAAGTAATTTGCTACTCTTTAGGAGAAAATACTTCCCCTACATGCTGACCACCGTCAGGCGTATTTTGAACTTAGTTGTTATACCAGCTTACGAGGCGTTAACACAAGTATTAAGTAATATATGTTTTATGAATCTAATGCATTCTTACAACTGACACCTATAAAGTGGACGGATTGAATGAGTAGGGACGAACACACCACCGGAATAGTAACGTTTCTCCTTACAGTATTCAACAGTGTATATTATTATAAGAACCAGGGCTAAATTGAATTAATATTGCTATTAGAACATCTATCATAAAACACAACCACAACGTCGTGTGGTGAAATTGAGAATAATGAAACACACTACGAAGCATTTATGTAGAGCTCGAAGGGTAATTGTTATTCTTCTGCCAGGGCGCTGATGAATTCTACCAGCAACCGACTTTCTTCGCCCTGACTCACGTGAGCAAGTTCTTCAAGCGAGGGGACCTGCGCATCGACGCCATCCCTAGCGACAACTCCGTCAAGTCCGCCGCCGTCCTCAAGGAAGACGGAACCGTGGCGGTGGTTGTGCTCAACACGTGAGTTTCGAAGAAAAATTTAATGAACTAGTTCAGATTTTATGGTTGAACTATTCAAACACAAAAGTACTGCAGTTTGCTATAAAGCTCGTTATCGCGATTATGCCCAGAGGTGCCATTTTTGTCAAATGACCTGCAAATGCTGGATGATCTAATTTCCTCGGAGTTGAGAACCGCATGGATCGGTTTTTCATTGAGCAGACACTTTACAACTTCACTTGTGTCTCGAATAACAGATAGGATATGGTCATATTTCCCCAGATGATTTCTTCAAATATTATGGTGTACATAATTCACTTTTAATCTATTTGGTTCAGTATTTTTAGTCTGTTCTGACCATGTGACCAAGAATATGAACTGTATTGGTGACAAGCTTAACTGTTGACAATCTTGCACTCGGGTCAGCTACACGTAAGCTTTGCAGTTGCGCTCAATTTTCCTTTTCAAGTATTTGATTTATATATGTACAGTATAAATATTTAGAAGAAACTTTAATAAACTGCTGCACTTAGAGTTTCAACAATTTGCTGTTGTCATTTTGAATATCTTTTTGGCTCATCCCATGATAGATACAATTAAATGTTTCATATTCAAAGCTGCAATCATTTGACTGGTTATAAGGAGATTGCCCCTTACTGCCTCACTTCTAATAGTTTTAGCGATGACGTACTATATTTGTTTGAGTTCTGTATTAACAAACAT
Source organism: Trinorchestia longiramus (assembly GCA_006783055.1). Taxonomy (NCBI): domain Eukaryota; kingdom Metazoa; phylum Arthropoda; class Malacostraca; order Amphipoda; family Talitridae; genus Trinorchestia; species Trinorchestia longiramus. Next base: position 141,367 of record VCRD01000820.1, on the reverse strand, counting down.
ATACATCTTTGTTTGGCAGCGGGGAGGAAGACACTGCCATCACCATCTCCGTTGATGGAAGTCGATTCATTAACACCGACATCCTCGCCAAGAGCTTCAACAGCTTCCTTGTGCCACCAGCATGAAGTAACGTCAAGCAAATGTTGGATTGCTAAATAAAACTAACGACCCGCAAAATGTTCTTTTTCCCTAATTATGTACATCTATTATATGCGCATAAAAGTGTTTGACCATCGACATTTTCAGACACAATCTGACACATCCAGGCTGGAGAAATTTTTATAAAGTGGTACTTTTCATCGCTTTTTCTGGATAATCAAACCAAAATAACAAAAAAAGTTAAAAACCCTTGTGCTATAAAAATCAAATTCAATGTGTTCTTGCAAAATAAGGCATACGGTACCAGTGTTTCACCAGAAAATTCATTCCGCAGTTTTTTGTCTTACAAAATGAAGTTGTCTTCGTAGTCTTGACTATCAAAGAGTAACGCATCTTATAAATGTATTCTCATCCATAGTACACCTTTTCTCATACTATATGATGAAAAAATTGCGACACAGGTTCCTTACATTTGAAAATATCAGCTTACCATCTAATTTCAGATAAATGAAGTTTTCCCATACTTTTCATCAAATAATACCATAATCGCTAATGACCTACCAATTACAACTAAATCAGAAGTTTAAAAAGGTGTAAGACGTTATACATAACGTTAGATAAAAATTATGATAACATTTAGAACCACGTCTCGATCGATGAAAAAAGTTTTTTCACATTGTTTGTATGATGAAACAGGATTCTTACATACAGGTACAGAAACACAGTTTCAACGATATCTCTTCGAGGAAACCGAATCATGGAACAGGGTTGTTTTTCTTCCACTTATCCATGAGATCTTCACATTAACTTTCATAGTGAATTAGTAAAATTCATAAAGCATAAAAAACTAGACAGTTCCCGCTGAAATTCCACGGTGTAGATTTGACTAATATGAAATTATTATGAAGGCGAATGTATTAAAGATTTGCAACGAATTTTTGGGTTTTAAATTAATATTTTCCCTGAATGTATACAGAATTTTCTTTCTCCACCTCTCCAGCCGATAACGTGACCTAGATAGTACTCGTGGAAATTCCAAAGCTTAAAAAAGATTAAATTAAGGGTTTATGAAATAATAAACATTTTCTGTTAACCCGAGGTACTATGAGAAATGATAATTCAACTAGTGGGGTTGAATATATGGTTATTATTGTAATTGATTAAAAATTATAATGCAGAGAGAATTTTTTTCCATTTTTTATGTTTTTCAGTCGTACACACAAAATAGTAGAGTTGTGTAGTAGGTATAGCATTCCTGTTTTTCAAATTCCAGCAGCTATTATTCATGATTCTTTTAATATGTGGTGTTCATACCTGACCATTGATCATATAATATTTCGATCACATCGAAATATATTTAGCACCTCTATTAAAAACACTTGTACACGTAAAACTATTCCAGCGCGCACCAGATCTAGATGAATGCTCCACATATTTATAAAAATTCATAAAATTCATTGTCAGTACATATATATTACATTATTATACGTGAAGACTAAATAAATAAATAAATCAAAGACTTGGTATATTCATCAGTTAAATGTCAAACTATAGGTGAATCTAAAGTGTAAGCCTTTTTTGGATAGTTAAATGTGTGTTGTAAAATCCGTAGAGTCTTTTGTGTTGTCAGCTCGAGATACTTGAATGTTTAATGTAGAGTTCTAAGACTTTCTTGAGTTTTGTTCAGTGAGCCAAGTAGTAATAGATATATCAGAAATCTTTTTAACCAGCACCCATAGGAATTTGCACTTACGGTTAATATCACCCAAGTAACCACAAACAATTCATAGATATAATACGTTAGACATAAAAGGAAAACAATATCAATTGCTTAAAGCAGTTAAAGAAGAAAAAACATAATGAATAAATATACACATAGAGCTTGGCCAGCGAGCGCTGGTTGAAAGGAATTCTATTGTATAGTGATGGCAATAATAGCGAGTAATAAATAGGTATCTTTTATTTGAAAACAACACAGTTCCCGTGGAAGTTCCATGGTGAAAAATTAATAAAATTAGAAAGTTTTCGACCACTAATTGCGTTAGAAATTTTATTAGATTTGACTACTTTGAAATTATTATATATACGTAGGTATTATACATTTAAGACGAATTATTGTTTTTATATGAATATTTTTCGTGAATGTATACAGAACTTCTATTCTGTGTCGTGTCTACCAAAAATATCGCCATGCAAAAGAAGAAAGCCAATAACAGAAAAATAAGTATTTCTTAGTGATCCAGCACTTTTTGTATCCACAATGCAAAGCTTATGATAAATGCATACCCGTTCTGATTTCAGTTCAATAATTTTTCTTCAGTATTAGATAGGAAGTAATGGAACGGATACACACAGATAGAGAAAGAGAGAAAGATACAGATACACTGTAAATTATATGTGTAGACAAGTGTTACGGGGGCCTCAATCACAATATCTGCGCTACAAATTGAATATCCCTTACCACAACATTTGCCTCTGTCTGTTTGTTGCTCCGTAAAGACAGCTGATCTTTATCAAAAAAATACAATCTTCTTCATGTATAATCGACTACATATGTATCTCCATCTCTCTGTATCTGTGTGTGTCCATCCCATTACTTCCTATCCATTACTGAAGAAAAGATATTGAGCTGAAATCAGAACAGGTATGCATGTATTACAAGCATTGTATAGTGGATACCGAAGACACCAGATCACTATAAAACACGCCATTTTTCCTGTTATCAGATTTCTTCTCTTATATAGCCATGATATCGGTAAATACGGTACAGAATGGGAGTTTTGCATGTATTCATGACAAATATTCAGATTATGATAGTACCACAGCTAAAACTAGAATTTGAATTTTGTTTCATAGATCCTTAATTTTATCACTTTTAAGCCAGTAATTTCGACGGGTACTATCTAGGCCATGTTATCGGTAGATAAGATACAGAATAGAAGTTCTGTATATATTAATGAAAAGTATTCATTGAAAACCCGATAATTCATTGTAAATTTTTAATACATTTGTCTTAAAAATAATTACAAATTACTCAAATCTAAATCGTGAAATTTTCACGGGAACTGTCTAGTAACTAAATAATAGAATAACTTACACAAGACTATTCAGGACTAGTAAATCCTCTGTTCTTGACGTGGGATATTCTAGTTAACCTCGGTTTCAATATGCACGAAATATGTAGCCATATTTTTGTGTTCCAATTACTAATTTAAAAGTAGTAAAAAAGCACAGACAGTGAATGTGTCTCCCTTCATAGTTGTTCATGTGTCATCCTGGGGCGTTAAACATCACCAAACAAAAAAATCTTACACTCAAAGAGCCTATTTTTATGTGAGGGGTACAACAGGAAGAGCATTTCGTACATGAAATTATTTCAAAATTTAGATTTTCTCAAAAAACCCTGGTAAAACTCATTTTTGGATGGTTGACAGAGTTTTCTTTAGAATTCGAGTCTGACTATCAACTTTGCTTTTCTTAAATCACATTTTACATAACTATTCACTATTGCTTTCTGAAAATGATAAGGTATAGGGCTAATTAACTTGGGTATTATTTTCTTGCCTAACGTGCATGTGAGTAGACTGTGATATGTCAAGATACACAGTAGATTATAATAAAACAGCTCTTTCTCGAAGTCATGTTACAACTTTCGTACTTGCCTGGCTGTGTAATGTTTCAAATATGTTTCTCATGTTTATTTTTGTAACTTTCTTTTCTGTCCTCTCTTATTACGAATCTTATTTTTTTCGTATTATTTTCAGTAACTTTGCTTACGGCGGCTGCATTCGTTTTCATGCTAATTCGAGTATGTTGTCCTTTTTTTGACATCTGAGAGTAAAATTGTGGTAGGATTTCATGCAATTCTTGAAAAAAATTCTAAAATTTGTGAAACAAATTCATGTGTCACAGATCTATGTAATTTCAGGTGTTCTTTGAAATTTTGTCTGTTTGTCTATCAAGCAAGTTAAATGTTCTATGTGAAGCTAAATTACAATAAATCCTTGCTGAAACTCAATCAATTGAACAAAATAGTGTCGATCAGCGTAAGATCTATGTGAGTCATCTCGAAAATGGACTTTTCATGGTCAGCTTTATTGTTCTCTGGTTTGGCCTTCAATATATGAGAGAACCAGGGAATTAACATCTGCTAGTGTTATCAAAGAAATTATGCGGGAGTGTGACCTATTGCACAACTGCCGAGAAATATGTAACAGATATGCTTGGTTCATCAGAATAGAGTTCCATGCACAGTTTGCAACAGGCACACCAAGACGTCGCAGCGATGGCGGTATCAATCAAACAAATGTTACTTTCTTTGGTTCTCGTGCTTGTAGGCTACACCTTTTTCGCCAACGGTAAAGTACTTGCTTCGTAATAACGTACTTCAATTTTAAAGTTCTCCTTCCTGTAGGTCCCTAAAATTCTTTAAAATTGAGATTATTATGTTTTTTTGTTACACTGCCATCGGTATTTCTTTCTAAAAAAACACTGATCAACTTATATAAGTACAAAATTGATTATAGACTAAAATTACGTCACAAAAATTATCATCATTCTTCTATAGTTAATGATAGAAAATAACTCCAAACGCAGAGTCAAGTAAAATAGGGAAGTGTAGGTATATTACACAGTTATTAAAATTCGCTCACTGGAACTGAGCTGGTAGAGCATAGCCTATAATTTCTTGTTTGATAATCTGTCTCCCCATTCTGTGAGTCATTCCCTACACAACGACTTCGAGCGACTAGTTATCAGCAAGGAAAATGAGTACATGCAAAAAATCTTAAAATGTTCCTCGTTTTTCGAGCGGCTGACAACCAGTCTTCCGTTTGATTGATGGTCAATGCTTAGAGGTTCGGTAAATCATCACACATATTTTAAGCTAACGAAAAATTTTTGACCACTCAAACTCTTCCTCCCTTCATATTCAGAATCAGTGTCTTAGTGTACTATTAATGTTTATGTTTTGGTAAGGTTTGTAGCAGTAACGAATTCCACAAAGAACTCTTGTGCAAACCTACACTTGGTATGGTTGTGATCCCATCCATCAAGTTTCTCTCATACCTACTCAGTTTTCAGCTACAAATAATATGAATTTCAATGAGCAGATTTCTTCGTTATTGACTTAAAATCTTATGATTTCGTTTATTCCCCCCAAAACGAATCTTTATTTGTGTAGGACACCTATCTCATAGCTGCACAGCAAATAACGGTATAATGGAAAACTGTACAGGGTATACAACTGCAAAATGCTTTTTTTAGGTAACTAAGCTCAAGAAAAGCCACGCAAAGACACTGACCAAGGAAAAATAAGAAAGTAAAATATACAAGTTTTCCAACATTAACGTCTCACGAAGAAGTTCAATGACTTGTATAAAACTCTATAAGAATACTTCATTTCTTCAAAAATATTACGAATAAAACTAACAAAATTATTAATTTCCTTGAGCAGGTCAGTGCGTTGAGCGCACATACCAGTATGACAGCTTCGTGTGCGTATGCAACGCCACCTACTGTAGTGAGTCGGGCATCATCGCGCCCCCTGCGGCTGGGACCTATGCCCAGTACTCCTCTGCACGAGCAATGTACAGATTTGAGCCTCTCCCTGGTGACATCGAAGATGCAGCAGGTAAATATCCTCTTTGTCTGAAAGTTTTCTGAAATAAAAAAAACGCCCACTTTCGTTTACAATACTCTGTGGTCACCTGAGTAGAGATTTAATATTATATGTACCATATAATAAACTCTGGACGTGCTATGTAGGTTTTAGCACATTGATAATTTTCAGATTTTTAGTTGCTAAGGAGAGACCGAGTTCTGACTAGAAATCTGTAACTTTTTTTTTTGATGTTCGCTTGCTCACAAAAAGTAACATTGTTCGTTTTTGGTATGGATAGGAGATGCCCCGATCACTGTGGCTGTAGACACCTCGACTACCTACCAGGCTATCCTCGGCTTCGGAGGAGCCTTCACTGACTCTGTCGGCATCAACATTGAGAAATTATCTCCTGCTGCTCAAGACCACCTCCTCAGGTCAACAATAAATACACTTACTAGATATCCATAGCTTACAATAACTACATATGTTATACAACTATTCGGATTGCAACGTTACGCTTCCTCTGTGCCAAGTCGGAAGCTGAAACTGTTACCAGTTAGGAGAGATCTTTAATCAAGTTTTTCAGGAGAATGGACGTTTCACCTCACAATACAAAATTTTAAGCAGGTGAAAAAAAGTTGATTTGTACACTACAGTAAATTAATCGCCCTGTAACTTTAAACATATATCAGTGTGTCGACGTAACTCTGTATTTAAAACGTTGATATTTGTCGTATATTAGATCCTTCTGGGCTCCCGAAGGAGCTGAATATTCCATCGGCCGCATCCCCATCGGTGGATGTGATATGTCAACTCGTCCCTACACTCTGGATGATGTCGAGGGCGACGTGGAGTTGGTTCACTGGTCTCTGGCACCTGAAGACTACAACTACAAGGTAAAGAGCAACGGTTACCACTGGAAATTACTAAAAATGAGAATAATTAGATAGTAAATTTCTTGTTTGTTTTCGTAAATTAAAAAGTGCTTAAGGGCAAACAAACTCATCGAAAATAATTCTATTTCGTAGGATTTGACACAAAATAATAACATAACATGCATGCGTTGGGATATAGAATTTATATTTTCGAAATAGCATTGTTAAAAAGAGATATTTTAGCAATATAATTAATTATTCTGACTCTTATCTGTTAATATTACAAAATATACTAATGTTCAGAGTCGTGAAGCTTCATGAGCACTGATTATTTTTACTGTGCGTGTGTGGAAATAGGAAATAGAAATAGAATGAGGCTATAGGAACGAACCTTCTGGCCCATTCTTGGGTCAGATAATTACTTCGATAATTATTTGGTTGTTTACCCAAGTCCCATACCGTATTTCTAGCCGCGTCAACCATGTCGGCAGCGGGATCCGAACCCGGGTCTTTCCGCTCGCAAGTAGATTCGCTCACCAGTCGACCAAGCTGGTGGTCAGCACCATTTAAATTTTGTGCCCAATAACGAAATCAAAAATGAATCTGTAAAACAGAATTACATATAATCACTTCTTCCTTAATTTAGTACTCTTAGTAACCACTTCTGAATTTTTTGATGTAAATATAGGTTGAAAAATGAGAATTACTAACGCATAAATTTCAAGACACTCTTTCGATTTCAAGTTTGTGTTTACATCTACTCAGGTTCTCCCAGAACTCAAGTTGCATCGTTTCAACCTTCTACCTCAACCTCTAACCGTATTATTTTTGCCAACCTTGTCCAGATCCCCTTCGTGAAGGAAGCGATGAGCATCAGCGAGCAAGAAATTCTCATCTTCGGATCTCCCTGGACGCCACCCATCTGGATGAAGAGCAACAACATGTTCAATGGAACTGGCTACTTGCTACGCGAGTACTACCAGCCCTACGCCAACTACATTGTCAAGTAAGCCGCAGACAAAATAAATTAATAACTGAGTAAGAATTTATTATATTCATTGTACTCGATTCAGATGTTATCCTCATTGTACTCGACTCAAAAGTTGTCTTCATTGTACTCAACTCAAAAATTTCATTTTCATATTCGCAAACATTCCTGGTGTGTGGTGCTCTTGCACACTTTTAAATTTTTCACAAGCTTATCACATTCTTCTCGACTGAAATATTTTGATGTATGATCAACTTTTCATAATGCAAATGTTGCACTTCACTTTGCAGTATAAACTGTTGTCATTTATATTTATTCCGACGCACAGGTGGGTGAGCGCCTACGAGTCTGAGGGAGTCCCTATCTGGGGCCTCACTCCCCAAAATGAGCCTCTCGATCAAGAAGAGGTGAACTATTTGAAACAGCAGCAAATTACTGACTACTTTCGTTTTTCTGATTTTTATTTCATTGGTACAAAAAAGTTGCCCACTACCTCAGTTCCATGTTACTAAGGGTATCCCTCTTCATAATCAGATAAGATAGCAAAAATAAAGGTAATGTTTTTTTCGCATGGCATACTGTATTAACTCCTGCAAAGATCCACTAATCACAAATTTTATGATAGGCTTGAAAGACGATACTCAAATTTTATTGCATTGACTGGAATAACTGGTGAGGCAAATTCTTTGAATGAATCTGCCGGCAATGTCAACATATTGTGGTTATGGGAATGATGTAACTTGTTATTTATTGACTCTTCTATGAGAAGCAATTTCATGCATCTAAATCTGATTTAAATCTCATACGTCCCTTGTTGTGATTCCCGGCTGTTGATTTGTACAGCGTGGTTAACAATCACCGATCATAATCTTATGACAGGAATAGGACAGAATTAGCCTAAAATCTCTGATCAAAAAGTCAAAATAAATTCAAACTTTGTAAAAATATGCTGAACGAAGTCAAATAATATCCATGTATAATCTTACGTATAGTGTACGACTACTATAACACACGTTATAAAAGAAATCAACACTATTCCGCTTACGTAATGCATGATTAGATTTTTTTCCGTTCTGTAGAATTCATAACCATTTCTCAAGACGTGTAATTTTAATGAAATAAGCTTCCATTGACGGAATTAACGCTGATGGTCTTCATGAGATGCTAGGACACTAAATATTGTTAACGTTATTGAAATAGTAAGCTACTACTCAAATTTTATCTAACAATAGCTCTCAAATTTAGGGTTGGGACAAAGACACATTAATAAGCTCATGGATCTTTGATATGAATTTCTTGACAATTACTTTCATTTGAATGTATGTAGAACATTTTTCTCACGATTAAAATTTCCGTTGGTTTTAAGCTTTTTATGTCTCGTTGCAAAACTAACAAATTTTTTAGTCTTTTTCCCATCCACAATACGTAAGCATTGAAAGTGGACCACCTGCTGCTTAGTAATGATAAATTAATTTTCACGCGTCCAGGACTGGGAAAACAACAGCTGCGTGTGGCACCCTGAAGACATGAGAGACTGGATCAAAGACTTCCTGGGACCAAGTCTGTCTGCTGCTGGCTACGACCGCCTCAAGATCATAGTTCATGATAATGCTCGCAACTCTCTGCCATATTACGTTGAATCAGTAAGTTTTTTCCAAGACTCACATTGTTTCTTTCACAATTTCTATTCAAAATACAATGGTTATTGTTTTCATAAAAGAAAACCGTCAAGATTGACAAGGATTTACCTTCTTTATACATGAGTTTTATTTCTTTTACGTAACTGCCCTACACCTTCAGGTAGGAATGCCTTTGGTTTCACCATAATTGTGGGTTTTCATTTCCTAGCTTCTATGATTGTTTTTAAGTACTTTTTACGTTGTTCTGGTTAGAACTAGCGCATGCAGTACCCGAAAACATCACGGTTTTTCATCCTGATTTTTTCTACCTTGCTGTACATTTTTAATAATAGAATAAAGACCTGATGTAAAGCATTGGTAAGGCTCTTGCTTCTCCAGAAACCGTTTGTCTATAAGAACTGTTAGCGTGCACTGCAACCAATGAAAATCCGCCTTATATGCCTACCTCAGATCCAATAATTATTGAAGAGTACCGTCAATAGCCGAAGAGTTAGCTAGGGAAAGCAACAAGGTGTCAACAGCTATGACACTACGTCGTAACTCCCATAAAAAAATTGCGAGGTATCTTACTGGCTACAATGCTCCCATCACCACAGTCGATAACCTCACTCGATGAAAACGTTCACTGAAAAATAATTGACAGACGCGACAGCGAAAAACTTCGACGCAAGTGGCATATGCTCCACCAGTGATACATTAGTTGCAGATATAAAAGACTACAAATGCTTCACTATAATACTCTCCCATATGAATGTTGCTAGAGTCCAGAACATGATCTAATTAAGTCGTAGGCACATGCATTTACAAACTAATTAAAAAAAATAATGAATTTTATAACCGAGTCCTTATTTTTCCAGAAACGATTTGTACCAGATTCTGTAACGTGAACTTGATGTTCGGAGACCAACTACTCAACTACTTTTTACATAAATGCCACTCCACCTATACTCTTGACCATCACTCATTTCTCTGTCAATGAAAATGCCAAAACAAAATGTAAATTTTCGATAATATACATAGTAAGCTGATACTGCAAAAGTAAAGATGGAATGAATAATGCAGCATTTTGCGTACCTGTAAGCAGAACTGCTCAAAACTCAAATTATGTTTGCATGTTAGTTTATCCAACACCCAATTGCAATTTGAGTCCTTACAATGAAACATGTAGGTACAATAAAAACTGCGTCTTAAACCATCTTTTTGCTCATTAGCGTGATACCCAACTGCAAGAAAGCCTTAGGGTTGAGGTCATAGAAACGATGCGTACCAAATATTTTAGAATCAGTACCTCTTCTTCACTTATGTAGGGGTGATAAATAAATATATCATGTGTTCGAATACCTCTCACACTTTGTTTATAGAGGCTACAAATTTTTTTCAATACTTCAACCTAGAAAACTGATTAATCGTTTTCAAGAAAACCAGTGTTTGCAGGACACTGTATACACATATTTAACCTATGCTCGTAAGAGAATATATGGAAGAGTTCTTAGGAAAAGTTGTACCTCAGGCCCCTATTCTTCAGCTATACTCGTACTACAGAACTGAAGAACACAAGGTAGTAAGCGCTATGGGCCTGCATTCGTTTACGAAAAATTAAATTTCTTTCTATTCTCCAGTGCTTTGCAGACCCCGACTGTTTGAAAAACGTGGATGGTGTGGGAGTTCATTGGTATGTGGATGACGTCGTTCCTCCTGAAGTGCTGCTCGAAACAAGGGACCTCGACCCTACCAAGTTCATCCTCTACACTGAGGCCTGCAACGGTTAGAATTTTCTGTTCATAATATTTTGGGTTGTATTAATCATACAGTTTTAGCTCTAATACGCATGACACTAATTCTTTTTTATGAGTGATGTATTTGGGTTAACGCAAGGTCGTAGCTTGTTTCTTAAACTTGCATATGCCGTATGGATATTTCTCACGCTTATATATCGTTCCCAAAAATTGAATATCATTTCTTGCTAATTCAGTATTAGGGTAACTACATGGTCAGAAAAATTTCATTCTAAGGCGTGAGCTTTGAAGAATGCCATGTGTTCAATTTGGTAAATTCTTCAGAATATTAAGAAAATTTAAATCTAATTTGTCATTGAATACTTTTATGACTTTTGTTCCGGCCAAAGATAGCCGTTAGAGAACATTCTAAATCTTGCACATTATGTAGCTCTAATAAAGGTATTCTGTGGACGACAGCGTCGTGTTGTACACAACTTTTTAGCAATTGTCTTTTGCTGTTTTAAAAAATGAATTCATGTTATAATTGAACAACAATCAATTTCAGGACTGCGAGTGCCCTTTGAATATGGCGTGATGCTGGGAAACTGGACCCGCGGAGAGAACTACTTGCTCAACATCCTTGAGGTGCTTCAGTTCACTCGGGGATATCTGATTTCAGTTCACTCACCGCAAAAAATCTAGAGAAAAGTAGAAACACAGTCGAGGAGACTTGATCAATGAGTCTTTTTCAGGGTCAGGAAAGTTCTAGTTAAATTTATCATAAGTTTGGAGGCTTGATTTCATATTCTTTTGGGTAACCTTACCCCAAAAGAATGAATGTACAGTCGAGAAGGATCATGACGTCAAAGTGACTGCCATGACTTTCATGCTCAAGAAAATATTCAAATAAAGTAGATTTAGTAACAAATCTTTGAGAGTACTAATGAATTAGCGCTAGAAATTGATTGTATTCTTTCATTCACAAGATCCTAAAGGTTGGATTTTTGTTGAATGTAACCAGACAAACTAGGCTTATGAAAAGGCTTCTGAATGCCTGCGATTAGCTTTCGAGAAGAAAAACATCGTTTTTTACTAATTCATCATTAATAGAGGACAATTTTTCACTTTTTAAATGTAATATTTGTGACATCCGGTGTGAATTATACATGAATTAATGATGAATGTATGATACAAACTATTCTCATTTGCCACAATCAGACTCTTCCATTAGCGTGAAGTGTTGAGGTGCACAATATGGAAAAACGAAAAATGAGTCAAGCAGGTCTAAACCAGTGTTTTGCATTAAAACAATTAACTCAATAATGAATGGAAATTTTTTATTTTCTATTTTACAGAAGACTTTGAAATGCTCTAAGGCAGTTATTAATTTCTTTCAACCATTTAAGGATGTTTTGTCCATGGTAGAAGCAAATTTTTATGAGTATCATGCATCCTGAAAACATGTACGTATTTGAAAGCTCATTTTAATGAATATGTACATACAATGTACGTATATAATATTACTTTAGTACACAAAAAGGCGTGGGCTTAGCAAAAAGCGAGTGAAAGAAATCAGCTAGTCAGAATTAAATTTATTTGTTCTGAACATTTTTTGTTGAAAACATTAGCCTAATACAATAACCGCTTCCTATATTCAAGCATATATGTGTGTGTACATACTCATTTACGGGGAATCTAAAATAGATCATAAAATTTATGATTTTTTCGAGCAGGACATCAACTACTACACAGTGGGCTGGGTGGACTGGAACCAGGCACTCAATATGATCGGTGGTCCCATCTTCCTCGGTAACGCCCTCGACGCTCCCATCATTATCAATGAAGTGAGATACTCAGTGTACACATGTGTTATATGAGATATGTTATAATATCTTACTTTACAGCCTGTTAGTATTTTTTTCAAAATGCTGGTGGTTTAAACGTTAAATTTCGTATTTCTCGTGTATCTCGGACAGAAATTTTTGTATTTCAAATTGGCCATTGGCCTGCCGGTGCCTGCCGGTGCTCTGCAGCTGTTGAGCACATAGCGATCCGTATTGCCAATTCATGTATGATACAATGCCAATTACTAACAATAAAGAGCTGGAACGCCATTTGGGAAGCTTACTAGAACGCTAATTCTAAATTATAATTCGGCAATTTAATTTTGAGCTCAAACAACAAATCGCAGTAAATCATAATGTTCCGTAATAATTTTGGAGATAGCAAGGAATTTTTTCTTACATTACCAGGCTGCTGATGAATTCTACCAGCAACCAACTTTCTTCGCCATGACTCACGTGAGCAAGTTTTTCAAGCGAGGGGACTTGCGCATCGACGCCATCCCTAGCGACGATACAATCAAGGCCGCTGCAGTCGTCAAGGACGATGGATCTGTGGCTGTGGTTGTGCTCAACACGTGAGTTGTAAGGAGTACCCGAGTGTCGCTGATTTTAATTTATCTCTCAAAGCTAATTATTTGAAACAATTTTGACACGTATCTCTAGCACCCACTCAATATTTTCCTCAAATATTTGCTCACCCATCCCACTTCATCATGCTTCAACATGTCGTTAAAATACGAGGAAGTGTTAAAAAGTAAAGTAACGAAACCTCTGAGAGGAAATCTTTATTCAGAAATTTTAAGACATACTTAACAAAATGAGGCACTGGTGCAAATTAGTTTAACATGTAGTCACAATGGTCGTCGAAGCATTTATGTCATCGGTACAGCAGCGTATCGAAACTGGCATCGAAGAAATGAGCATCATGGTTGTTGAGTCACGGCTCGCAAGCTGTACTCAGCAAGCACATATATTCCGGTAGCCTAGTCATTTATGCAGGATATTGCGTACACAACCAATGTAGCAGTTGAGTTCCTGTCGAATCACTACCACACGAATAAGATGATCAACGTGAATCAAAGCTTCCACATTGCACACATTGTTATTTATGATAAATGCACTCGGCTGATCCGATATCAGCCTTTATCGAATTCTGTGCGCCAAATTGACCCCTGTGATCATGACATCACTATCGCTTTCTGAGCTTCCATCAGTCGCTGATGAATTTCAGCGGCAGGCAATTTAAGAGCAAAAACCTTATTACACATCTTACTTCTGTCACCGACCCCGTTCCCGTTAACACTTTCATTACCGTAATTATTACCAGCAACCGGCGGCGTTCAATTGCTGTGGCAGAAAATTTATTTCGCTCAAAAAATTTGTACACCCGCCAGATTTCTTGTTGCTTTAATTTTGGAACCCCTTCGTATAGCAGTAGCTAATCGTTATTAAAAGAACTTCAAACTGAATATGTTAGTAAGTTATTCTTTTATTATTTTTAAGGATTTCGTATCCCACAAACGCAGTTTATTTACTTATTGATATTCGTATCCTTTTTTCTGACTTTGTGACTTCATTGTCAACGCATTTTTTTTGTTTGCCAGGGCGGAAGAAGACACCGGCATCACCATTTCAATTGATGGAAATCGCTTCATCAATACCGACATCCTTGCCAAGAGCTTCAACAGTTTCCTGATTCCTGCAGCATAATGCAAGGCGAACCTAATGGTAGATGAATGCAATGAAACTACATCTCCAAAAATATTATTTACACCTGTATCAGCACTCGTCTTTAAGGTGTGCGGAACGTAATATTTCTATTCATTTCGACTGTTTATTTATGTAGCGCAATCCAGGCTAAACACGTTGCTGACAAATATGTACTTCATTTCCTTGATGCTGCTAAAATAGTCAGCGTTTTCAACTCTGCTAATCTTTCATCGGCAAACTCATTCATATATTCCTCCCAAAATAATTACTAGATATTACGTTGAAAAAATAATATGCCCAATGTAGAGTATTTCGCATGTATTTTTGGTTCTTCGTAAGAAGAATTGTTACACTTAAATTTACCCAATCTAAAGCTACTCACGAGTATACCTATTGAGAAATGTCAGCTAATTAGGAAGCAGTGCCAGCCGAAGTACTCTCCTTCCCTACCATTTAGTTCTGTATTTCAATTCCTTTCTGATATAGATCATGTTTGATTCATGGCCTCCACAGATTATGGACCCAGAATCTTGGCTTCAACAGACTTTGGATCCAGAGGCTTTAACACTCACAGTCTCCCTCGTATTCAATAAGGCCATATAGCTACCTTCTCTTTGTGAGTATAATGCGTGTCGTGATCTTGTCTTTGCAATATTCTTGTAATGTTCTCAGAGGGGAAATGCGTACGAGTTCTGCAACTCAGGTGATTTTAATTTTCCTTGTCATCAGAAAAAAATTTTGTGATCTCATGTATCCGAGAAATTTCATTGCCTACAGATCATATTATGCTACGTCTTCGTTAAAAACCAGTCGAACTCTAAGTCCATCATCTATTAAAGTTATGATGCTGAAATAATCTTATGGAATTGTGTTGATAAATAAAACGATGAAGTTACAAATCCTTTTTAATTGTTCCGTGAGAAAGACAGAAGTACAGAGTTACAATCTCTCTTTATGCATACACGGAAATAACGTTAAAAAATCTAAGCTCATACAGCATTCTACGCTAGCATATTAATAGCCAAGTTGACCATGGAATGCATCTCAAAGGAATGTATCTAAATTATGTCTGTATAAGCATACTGCAATTGATAGAATTCCTTCGTACACCGTCATACATCAGCGATTTCTGAAAATAATGACGGACAATATAGGCAGGATGTTACGGAACTATATTGGTGCTTGTTCTTAAAATTAAATAAAAAATAGCAATTGAGAGTAAAATAATACTTTCTACAGTTCCTTCTCATTTTTCCACGTTATTTATAAGCTGCAGGAGTCGAGCCAAATTTTGAGACGATAATAATTTTAGTCATTATTCAATTATAGTGAAGCAAGTTTCCCGTAAGACAGAACAGCGCACGTACACTTTAAAGTGAGCCAAGATTATAACTCTAAATGAATTATATCTTAAGATGTATCGGGTACACTGAATCTACGAGTATCTTGATTCTTCAATATGTACAATTAGTTCTAAGGAAGAAGTATTTGCTAAGATATTTAAATACATTTTAAAGATGTATTTAGTATTTAGTATTTGAATACATATGAACGATTTATTTGGTGTTTAAATACTTTTATGTATTTAGCGCCCACCACTGATTGTTGAGTTATAGTGGGGTATTACTGCGTCTTAGTGGTTATTGTTCAGTTTTAGTGAAGTTTTACTGTTGTAATAACTCTTGCGCGCTTTTCTTACATCATTTAACGTTTCGATTACAACAAAAATTACCTGATTATTCAGTGAAATTATTTCTTCATTTATTGTGTTGAAAACATGCAAAAATAAAATATTTCGATTGCAATAATCATAATAAAAACCTTAAAATATTTTAAATCCTTGTACACCCTGAACTAGAAAAGTAGTTCCCAATAGACTATTGTATTGTCCCAATATAGCATTAAAATTCATTGTCAGATTTAGGAGAAGAGACAATGATATATTTCAATGCATCAACTGTTTCGTAATATTATCGTCTCATTCTAACTTCCCAAAATATTCGGATAATTTGAATAAGAAATCAGTTGAAAGTTTTACTCAGACTCCCATGACAGGCAAAGAAGTAATGAGATTTTATGAGAAAGTAAGGTACAGATGAGGCAGAATGTTCTGTGTGTCCTATTGAGGGACTCTATTTGATTTATTATTTAGTACTTAACTAAAATGAAGCCTTGTGAGAGTTTACATGTCATATGAAACTTTCAGCATAAAATCAGCTAAATGATGAACTCCAAGATGAACGCATTGCACTGTGATAAACTTAAGAAAAGCTTTTCACTCTAATGTAGAAATAACTGCAATCACTCCATTCAATTTCTAGCAAAACCTGTTAATTAGTTCAGTAATCTTTTTTTATTGAGAAGCATATAGGACACAAAGTGAGAATAATATTCAATTAGATACGTTCCAGTTTACCTGGCCTGAGGATTTTGAATAACGACGAACAAAATTCATGCAACGAAAAATAACCAAACGAAAGTAAAACAAACAGAATACGCATCCGATAAAATTAATGAATCGAGAAATAGGGCCTGCAACTGTTAGAATTACGACGTAATGTGAAATCCTAGAATGTAGTTTTGTTGTTGTACTGTTGCTCCAGCAACCCGGTAAACAAAAACAAATTTGATTGGCCGATTATTGTCCGCCTGCTGAGATTATTGGCTGTTACAACGGGAATGAGATTAAGTATTTTATATGTGTCAAATTATTTTTGCTGCAAGTAAGATTCATAAGAGAATTATTTTTTGTTATGTCCTAAAGGAACATCTATTTTACGTTAAAAAACTAAATGATGACTCTCCCTCTGATCGTGGGGTAGAAAACGCAGTTTTTTCCTTGTGTCGTGGGAACATACATTCAGTCATCGGTGCATGTTAGTTAGTAAAGATAAGAGCCCTCACGTGATCACTCACCTTGAGTGATGCATGACAAACATCAATAATGTTTGTTTGGGTTACCATCTATCTGGCATTGGTCAAAAATACCTGTCACACTCAGTTACATAGCTGGGTAATAAAACTACCCACCTCGTATAAAAATATTTCAATTATTGGAAGATTTCCGGACAAATGTTTCAGGTCAATTTGAACATCAAAATTATGTAGCACGAATATGCTGCGAGTCTCCTCTTAAGTCGTTATAAAATACTTATTATTTTTGCATCAAGTCTCTTTATTTATTACCGTAACAAATTAATGTAGTGTCTATAACAACAGCTTATTGTTCATACATCATTATTTCAATTTCTGTCAAGTTGGGAAACTGACTTGAGAGTTTGTGAATTTACAATCTCGTCCAAAATTAAAAAACAACAACTTCAAAATCTTTAAAAAATCAGAAACAATTTAAAATTTTCTTACATTTTTAAACTTTGTTCTTTCATTTTAAACACTCAGAAAGTAATAAATTGTTAAATAGCAATGGTAGTGTTATATATTGAGCCATATGAAAATTTGAGAACTAGTTCAAGTTTCTACATTCAGTGAAACTTTCAAAAACATTAATACATATTTACTTTTTGAAGCTTTAGAAGTTTTAATATTTGTTTCTTAATTTTTGAAGGCACTCTACATGAAAGCATAATCATTTCAGTTAAGTTTTGTGAGTTTTTGTGTCTTCCCTCAAAATATTCTTTAGCGTCATTCTTTTACACCACGATGATGCCTAAGTTTTTCCTATGTTATTTCCATTCGAACTATGAAGTTAAACCATTATAGTATAATACATCAATTGTTTCCTCTAAAACGATACCATTGTTAAAAACTCTGTCGTAGCTGCTGTTTTTTTCAAATCTCTGTAGCGTCAGCGAAAACCTGAATATTTCCTGCTGATGACGTCCAACTTTTCTTTGACCTATCGAAGGTACGAGTATGTCTTCACGCCTTCATAAGCGCACTCTGCTTCATTTTTTAATTTGATATCTTACGTGAACTGATATTTGCATTTTATTCTCTTTTGCTGAAAAACTTAATTTAAATCATGAAGACATCATAGTAAAAAACAGAAGCTATAAGATACGATCATTGTGCTACATACATCAACCACTCGAATCCATTAACAGTATATTTATTGAACATTTCAAATAAAAAACAGCAGTACATACATGTGTCAAACTCGTACTAGCGCTCAGAAGCGTTACTTAAATTTTAAAATTTTACAAAAAGCTTTTACACGCTTTTCTATTGTTTGTATAATCATCAGGCTCGTGTTTCCATGTCAGTAAATTTATTTGTAACGAAAACAAATTTCAAACTTCAGATTTAATGCAGCGTTATGCAGTAAATATCAGAAATCTCCAACTAGACATATTAATCATCTCTCACAGCATTGTGCAGCTACCATGCAACTTTTGAAGTACTCTTTTAGCTTTAACTTTTTGTTTACTTCGATAAAGTTTTTGGTGAATTACACGACATTTCTTCAAGTATTCGTCATTGACAGTGCTATTCCATGAGAAAGAAGCATAAAGTTGTTGCATTCTTTATTTTAAAGCTACACGACCTTTCAATTTTATATTCTGCTTCATATCTACAAAAGATTTAATACGATAATGATCCACATCGATTTTATGTAGAAATCAAAATGAGCAATTCTCTGAATGATCATCGAAGTTTTACACAAAAATACAAGCACTGAATACCGTGAAGCTGATATGTTACAGTAATGTCTAACGAACGAACTTGCTTAAGTTATTTTGCAATGGATGGTTGTTAAACCTGTTTCATTTAATTTCCTGCGTTGTTCACATGCTATGCTTACAAGGGCATCTGTTTCGCTAGCTAAAAAAATGTGTACATTCTTAGATGTATACGTTTTTTATTTCTGTGCTAAGCGAAAATAGAAATACCGTTTGTGGTACTATCAGTTAATTAATTTCTATCACTTAAGGATCTTAAGAACAAGGTATGTAGAAATCCTATGTTAATGCGTATATGTATCAGGAGTCAACTTTATTAAAATACATCATTTTTCTCCCTTGTTTACCACCTGAAGACAGAATATGAATATTAAAACTAATTACTAGACCGTTTAAAAGCACCAGTGGGACTGTTTATTGTATATTTATCATTCTCATTCCGCAAGAGCAGGCTTAAACTCAATTGATGAAATAAATATTTCCAAATTTCTTTCCAAAAGCTTTTGATGTCTTAAATGTTTGTAGCAAATTCTCAAAATGCATTTTATCCCACAAACCCAGCTTGAGAAAATAACATACGGTGCTAACACAAGATATAGAAGCATGTGAAGACACTGTCCACAGCTCCGACGCTCAGTTAGCGGCTCCAACACAACCAAGTCATGGCTGGACTGAGGAGCGTTTTACTGATCACCAGCCTCTTGCTGGTCAGCAACAGCCTCAAAGTCAATGGTATGTCATTTTAATTGGCTATAGCTTATATTTTTATACAGCTAGATTGCCATTAATGATTCAGAGAAGCACATTACATTAAAAAGGTTTATTTTAAAAGTTCAAAAATATTAACTTGTTTATTATTAATGTTAGCTTAATGAACTAAAATCAATTTTAGGTCTCGATATTTCCACGGAATGTTTTGAGATGTTTAAATAAGAATATGCTGAACTTGTTTCTGTTCCAATTCTTTATGACATGACACTTCGGACGAGACGACCCATATAATGGGTAAAAATTTCTGAGCGCGAATAATTAATTATTAGTGTGAAAATTCCTGATGCTGAAAGAACTTGGAAATTCGTATGTTTCTAACGAGATTTTTGAAATCGGAACAGGGTAGAAGAACACTTGCTTTTCAAACAAAAGTATCATCCATGACTGTTCTAAAACGACTGACAAAAAGGGGTTAAAATACATGGGTATCACTAAAATGCTTCTGGTATCAATAAGAACTTTAACATTCATTTAAACAACATAGTAATTCACCTTAGCATAAGATACAGAAAGGTATCGTACTTCATATAATTTCCTCGTGCAGGTCAGTGCGAAAGTCGCGAGTTTGATTTCGACAGCTTCGTTTGCGTATGCAACGCCACGCATTGTGATGAGGCCGGTGTCATCACTCCGCCGGGTGCTGGAACTTATGCCCAGTTCACCACTGACAGAGACTTGTACAGGGTAGAACCATTCTCGGGACTTATCGAAGATACTGCAGGTACCAGTAACCCAAATCGAGAGTGCAATTAGATTTTTTAATTTGCCAAACGGCTTGTGTAATTCGTAGAATTCCCACGAAAGTCATTTTTATTGTGTTCTTTATTTTTTGAGAACTAAAAACAAAGCAAATGTAAAAAATACATTTATTAGAAAATCTCCACATGCTACTGACTCTCAGCTTATCAGCTCAGTTTAATTCGTTCGAAAGAAAAAAGAGCAGAATCCAAGGGAAGGATGAAGGAAAAATACAGAAAAATATTAATACCACCCTATTTATGAATACACCTGTAGTACTAATAATATCTGTAGTACTCGTAAGGGATCAGATATTAGGAACTCGTTGATGAACTACAATTTCAACTTCGGGTGAAATTTCTCACGTTATTGAATGAAAGCGTACCTCTTCATTTAACTTATTGAAGAGGCGGCGGCTGCCCACGAGTCTGGTTATTATACAGTACAGGCGTCAGTACAGGCCTTAAACAAACTCTCTGTTGGTCAATATGACTAAATTAAAACTCAGTGTAATAAGACAAGCCATAAAAGAACTTTTGAGTTGTCAATATCTCTTTCCATAGGATCATTTATTGACAACTCAATAATTTATCATGATGCAAATTAAGTTTCATGAATTTTACACATACGTAGTTTATTCCACAATTTTCTATTACATAGATTTTACTCTATTAACTTTTTAGTTCATGACCTTATTGACGTGTGTGGGTTCAGGAGCTGCTACAGTCACTGTGACAGTGGACACAGCAACGACATACCAAGCCATCCTTGGTTTCGGAGGAGCTTTCACGGACGCTGCTGGCGAGAGCATCAACTCCTTGTCAGCTGGTGCGAGGGAGAGGCTTTTGCGGTACGAGAAATTATATTACGTGTCTTTTAACATTACACCGCTTGCTTTTTTACATCGTCATGCTTAGTTCATAAAATCACTTGTGGTATTTCTTCGGTTCTTTCTAGGTTTTTCATATGGTTGTGCTGCAGAAATTTTCAGATGATTCGATGAGTTTTCGTAGCCAATCAAAACTTTTGTCGGGGTTGTTCACTATTTCATCTAATCGTACAGGTTAACCTGACAATTTTACTCCGTGTTAGTTCGAATTTCACTGAATATTCATCCAGGTCTTATTGTGTATCTCTAGACATCTTAACTGCCATTTCTTAAAATTTAACAGAAATCCCTCAATGAAATACAATGATGGAATAGTACTTAGTATATTTGCATTGTCTTAGATCTTGTTGGTGTTCGAGATGAGGTGCCAATTAGATAATAACATTTACGCTTCTCATAATATTAATTCCGTATTGTTTGAGCAGATCGTATTGGGCCCCCGAAGGCAACGAGTACTCCATCGGCCGTGTGCCTATCGGGGGCACAGACATGTCAGCTCGCCCCTACACACTGGACGATGTAGAGGGAGACGTGGAGTTGGTGCATTTCTCTCTTCAGCCAGAAGACTACAACTACAAAGTAAATTTCTTTCTATTGAACCTGATTGCTTCTTAAACAACACAACAGCCCTATTTGCAGCAGTGAACCCCTGTAAAGATTCTCTGGATACTGTGTAAGTCTATCCTAAGGACCGTCAAGATGATGTTCGATAAGACATCCGTTTTTAGGTACAGATCAAATTATTTTACATATTTCATGCCCAGTGGAGTACCTAACTTCTGCCGTACGTTAAAATTACACAATGTGTAGTATTTTTCACTTGGTTTTGAAAATGATCTGAGGAGAAGTTTGGGATTATAAGCAGGAACGGAGGTATCTCCTTCTGATCTTCTCGACAAGTATTAAATCAGCTCTTGAACTGTGTGCGAGTCAACAAGA
The DNA here is from genome assembly GCA_006783055.1 of Trinorchestia longiramus. NCBI lineage: Eukaryota > Metazoa > Arthropoda > Malacostraca > Amphipoda > Talitridae > Trinorchestia > Trinorchestia longiramus. The sequence continues at coordinate 118,914 of VCRD01000820.1, read as the reverse complement.
AGACAATGCCAGAGGTCAGTGCTCATAAATCTGACTCTTACCTAGTCTCGTGAGTAAGGCGTTAGTATCATACATCAAAAATTATGTGGCCACAATTTCCACAACGAAAAGGATTCATCTGACTATAATGTGTCCTTATTGATATTGCCCTGAAGTTTTGTTTAAATAACCGAGAATGTGTATTATGTACGTAGATAAAAATATAGAAGTGAGTAGTACACCATCAGTACGATAACGCAATACTTCTATACAAATTCAATTCTACACCAGAAATGTAGACATGTCACATTCTTTTGCGTTCATTCATTTACATATAATTCGGCATTGCAGTTGCTCATTGAAACACTAAACATTTCACAGATTCCAAACGTGAAGGAAGCGATGCAGCTGAGCGAGCAAGAGGTCTTGATATTCGGATCTCCGTGGTCACCGCCCATCTGGATGAAGAGCAACAACATGTTCAATGGAACTGGCTACTTGCTACGCGAGTACTACCAGCCCTACGCTAACTACATTGTCAAGTAAGGTCACGCGCCTTTGATTAAAACAACGAGCGAACGACGCTTAGTATATGAAGATTTAGATTTGAAAATGCATTGTAATTATTATTACATAATCGCTTGGATTTGCTTCTACTTTTCATATGTTGCTTCTACTATGTTATTTTGATCAATATTGATCCACCTATTTCTTCATGAACAGGTGGGCAACCGCCTATGAAACTGAAGGAGTCCCTTTGTGGGGCCTCACCCCCCAGAATGAACCTCTCGATGAAGAAGAGGTAAATGTGTTACTCGTGGCCTAATGGCTTCAAATGATATTCATTATAATAACGTTATTTTTCGGTTATTTTTCAGATTTTATTAAAGGTCAAAATGTAGCCCAGTGACACTAAGGTTAATCAAATTAAGGACTTGAGCATATATTTTTTATCTAAAATAGTCCTGTGTGATACAATGGAAAGTCAAGCAAAATTGGTACATGTGAATTTCAAGTTAATTGTACAAAAATATCACTAGCACACAAATAAGAGTACAGACCCAAAAAGAAAAATTTCAAATTCATAGTGAAATATATGATTAGATGAATAGCATAATTAAAAAATCCAATATATTGTTAAATGGACATCTAGAGGAAGAGTATGTAAACGTTCCAGGATTTAAATCACAACATTTGTTCTGACACACTAAGGAAATCATGGCCTGATGTTATCAAAGAGTTAAATGCTATCGGATCGAATGTTAAACATGATTTGAAGTATTGTTTTTATTTAATTTGTAATGTCTACGGTTTTTCTTCTAATGTTAAACATTTGGGCTCGTCCGGTTTTAAATATGTGTATTTTAATTAAGCAGTAACGAAATTTGCTTGACTCGGTTCCTACTGAATGTAATTAATAGATTCATACTTGCAACAAGGTAATAGAGGAAAAACCCTGCATAGAACGATTAGGCTAATTGCTCGTTCCAAGCAATGAACCGAGAAGTAACTGAAAAACACATTATTTTACACTGATTCCTAAAAACTATGCGTGTTGGCAAATAATTATAGATTAAACGAGTATAAAAGTATTTGCAAAGTACAACATAATCAGCAGGAGCAATATAGTCTCTCCTGAAGCAATATGGCCTCAGCAAGAGCAATATGGTAGTAGCGGAAACAGTGTGGTATCACCAATACCAGTATGGTATCAGCAAGAGCAGGAATGTATCAGCAGTAACAATATGGTATCAGTTGAAACAGTATTGTATCAGTAAGAATAATGTGATATCGGTAGGAGCAGTATGGTATCAGCTGCAGCAAATTGGCACTCACTGAAACAGTATAGCATCAGCAGGAGAAGTATTGTATCAGGGTCGGTTCCAGTAAAGTTTCACTGGTAGACAGCGTCTTTACTGTTGATTACTGTACTATGCATTTGATGATCCTGTTTTTGCTAGCCATGAGGAAGTTATTGCCGCACTGCTATTTGTGCTCTTTAAACTTTGTTATGGGTTACAAAATAAATGTTGTGTCACTCTTCAATCTATACGAATCAAGGTTTTTACCTTACGTTTAGAAGCAACAGCAGGAAAAGTTTACATGGGGCTGTACTCCTGCTCAATGGGCCTTCATAACAATTTTCCGAAAAACTCTTTGAGAGTATCTTGCTTTTGACCGTTTAATACATTAATAATTCAAAATAAAAAGTAAGCGTATAAAAGTTAGTTTCATTAGGGAGTCTTTTATTTGTATTTTGAAGAGTTACCTCGTAGCCAAATTTTATATGGAATTTATCGGAACTTTTACGATACAACTCTCAGCTCTTCCTGTCAGTTACGTTTTCGTTATTTTCAGGTTCCTAAATTACATGCATTTCATTAGCAGTTACCGTTCACTCATGAACACGCCCGTTAATTTCCATAGTGTTGTAAATTTTTCAGTAAACTAACTACTAACAAAACTTATCACTTATTCAAAAACTAGTTTACTCCTCTTCTGAGTTCCTCTGATAGGCAAGACTATTTCCTAATACTCTTTTTAGGATTGGGTAATCAACTCATGCCGCTGGCATCCAGAAGAAATGAGGGAATGGATCAGAGACTACTTGGGCCCCAGTCTCGTGTCTGCTGGATATGACAGACTCAAGATCATGGCTGATGACTTCAACCGCTACACTCTGCCATACTACGTCGAACCAGTGAGCTGCGATTTCTGGATCTGAAAATGTCTATAGTGGAGAGTAATAAAACAGTTATTAAAAAATATCTACACTATAGTGCAATGTGTCATATGTATAACAACTTTTTTATTTTAAAAGATGAAGTTTTTGCTTTCATTAGCTGTTGCAGAAAATTTAGAAACTAGAAACGCTTCATTTAGGCTTGATATATTGTTGATTTATTACAATGCAATAAAAAACACTGCAAATAATAGATTATCTTCAAAATTGAAACCTTGAGAACACGAAAAAACTAAAATCCAAATCGATGTTGCCACTTCACCAATATTTGCCCAGTTGATATGAAAACCAATGCTGTTACATTTCTTATGTACCAACTTCATTGAAAATACACTTTTTTGTCTTCTATGGTAACCCGTTAAAAATATTTTTACTCCATCAGCCCTGCTAATCGAATACATCATTTTCAGCGTATTTCTTCACAGAAAATATTTTCAGAATTCACCATGCTTGAATAAAAAATGAACTCCCTAGTTTTCAATATACTTCTATTAAAATATTAAACCTCAAACACTGTTATCAAATGAAACCAATATGACATCATTTTATTGCAACCTTTCACTCGAGAATCACTTGCATTCGTGATGATTGATAATTTTTAACGTATTGTAAAGTCGTAAACCTGCTTATCATCAAACCAAAAACTTGCTGCGAATATACCCTGTGAAAATAGTTAATTATCGAATTATATGTTTTTATTTTTAAATATTTTTATTACCTGGTACTTAGTTCTAATGATGTGACAATATGGAGCTGATTTTATTATTTGCTATATTCAGATCTCCAACTGAGGATGACTTAAGATTGAAACTACCAAATTATTAGTCTTCAGAGTCCCTGTTTTCTATCACCTTCATTATTAATTGGCATTAAAAATATTCTCATTAATAATAAATACAAATTTTGACTCATAATTTCTCTCAATGTGCATTTATATTCACAAATATCTCCTGAATGCGATATGAGAGAGAAAGTAACAATTAAATATGAATAGAATTTTAAAAAATGAAGCCAAACTTCGTTGTGAGCCACTGTACAAGTACTCAGTGATAACGAAATTATCAGCAAGAATTTAATAAAAAAGCATCGTTATTTGCAAACGTAATGTGTTCCGAAGAAGTTTGATTAACACTTTTTGCTATTCCTTTAGCAGAGCAAAACTCATGATCGCCAGTTTTATGTTGAAACCCCCAAGAACAGAAATGTGACACTGACTCAAGTCTGAGATTCGTATTTTTTATAAAAAGAAGGCAACGGACAATTGAACTGTACAGTAGATATCTGAAAAAAATGAATGATTTAAATTATTCTTGTATTTATTAGCATTGGATGCTACAATCACAATCGAAAGGTACTTTACACCTAAATCGAACTTTGATCGAGAAGCTTACTTGACTTAAATTTTTCTGTTTTGTCAAAGCTTTTAGATCTCCATCATCTATAAGTTCTTGTAACTCCATGTACAAGTATTTTATGGATCTTTTCCAGTGCTTCGCGGACCCCGAGTGCTCCCAGTACGTGGACGGTGTGGCAGTCCATTGGTACTCAGATGACACAGACCCTCCGGAAATCCTTCTCGAAACCAGAGACCTTGATCCTACCAAGTTCATCCTGTACAGTGAAGCATGTCACGGTAAATGTAGTTTTAAATCAGCAAGAAGCAACATTACTAATAACAGTCCATGGTGATTAATTAATACCGATCAACAACATTCGTATTTCTTTGTATACAGATGTACAACACGAGCAAAATGTAGGCCAGACCAGCTAGACGTACAAAACTCAGACTTCAGGTATAATTTAACTTGGGATATACTCAACAGCACAGTCTTCATGCAATGCGATTGAACTTGAAGTTTATTTGGTATTCACTGTCAGGTATTACTTGGGTTCACCGCAATCCACACCGATAACACTTATAAGCAAAAGAAAATACTTCTGTGGATATCTTGGTATCGTTCTCAGGAAATAGAAACATGCTGATTTATAGTATGCCAACCAGTTGTCTCTATCACCCATTTTTCGAGGAATGTTCGAAATCAAGCATTTTTATATGTTTAACCTTGTATCAATGCAAACAATTCACCAACAGAAGTATCACTCGATAACTTTAGTACTACATGGAGTACTAATGAACATGATTCAAGCTGGGAAAATAGTTCAAAGGAGTCACATGAGTAGAATAAAATAGAGTAAGGCTATAAAAACCACTAGTTTAGTCCATCTTAGGGAGGCTAACCAAGTCCCATGCCGTCTAATGTTAAGGCATCAATCATGCACAAACACCTCAATCACGCTAGTTATTTCAGTCACGTGCAGGCACTTAACTCAGTCACAGGCATTTCAGTCACGTGCAGGCACTTAACTCAGTCACAGGCATTTCAGTCACGTGCAGGCACTTAACTCAGTCACAGGCATTTCAGTCACGTGCAGGCATTTAACTCAGTCACAGGCATTTCAGTTACGTGCAGGCACTTAACTCAGTCACAGGCATTTCAGTCACGTGCAGGCACTTAACTCAGTCACAGGCATTTCAGTCACGTGCAGGCACTTAACTCAGTCACAGGCATTTCAGTCACGTGCAGGCACTTAACTCAGTCACAGGCATTTCAGTCATGCACATGTACAGCAATCTTACACAGACCCCAGGAGATAAAGATCAGTACACTGCAATACTGGGAGAGTTCATATATAGGATATGTCGAAACGATTTTTGAATGTGTTCGCAGAGTCAGGAGAAACGATGCTTTGGTGGCTAATTCCAAGTTTAAGCCATTTTAATAAGAAAGAATTTTAAAACTTGGGATGCATTGAAGTTTCTGGCTATTATTTCTGTGTCGTTATTTTTGGTTCGTACATTTTCGCCTTTGTTGAAAAGCTCTTCCAGGCTAACATGGTTAAAGTAGTTGAGATACATGTAGGTCTCAATGAGTTGTTGGTACAATCTTTTTTCTTTAGAGAAATGAGTTCAAACTGCTGAAGGCTCTTTACGTCGCTAAGATTGTGGAGTTTAGGAATCATTTTCTTAGCTTTACTCTGAATTTTCTCTTTTACATCTACAGCAACTGTGCAGCTGGGGGACTGGGGCCGAGCTGAACACTACATCCATAACATCCTTGAGGTTTGACTCAAAACATTTCAACTTATTGTATGGCTTGCTAAGATGACTCGATTGATTGACCAATGACCCTAATATCAATCGTTTGTTTTTCTATGTAAGGGCTAATAAATACATAATACTATGTTTTCACTTTTCTTAAAAAAGAAAGGGAACTGCAGCTATCACTTGATGGATAGCTGTAGTAATATCATTCGAAAAGTTAATGTCAATCGCACTCAAAAAATTAATGTCAATCCCACTTAATAGAGGCGGACTGTTATTTTCAACCTATGATGGGCTATAGAAAAGCAAATTTACATAACAGAATAATTTTCTTGCCAAAAGTACGACAGGGTCTTACTTATTTTGCTACATAATTGCCAAAATGAAAACAGACTGATTGCCCGGGGTACGGTCAACTGAACATGACCGCTACGACCGACCGATGCTCCCACTAAATGTGAGTTACGAAGTATCATCCATTTTTTACAAGTAGAAGGATGTAAGGCTGCTGAAATCCATGGCAGAATGAGTAAAGTGTACGGTAATAACTTTATGAGTGACAGAGTAGTGTACTGGAATGGTGCAGAAAATTTGAAGAAGGGTGAAGCGACTTCCACCTTCGGTCATGGACGTCGGTTCGCCCTTCTTTAAATTTTCAACACCATTCCCGTACATAATCTTCACTGACAAAGCTGTGACCGTACACTCTACTCACTTGGCAGAGCTACGTCCTTCTGCTTGCAGAAAACAGATTACACTTCGTAACTCACATCTGAGGGAGGCATCGGTCGTAGCAGCTATGATCAACTGCCCGTGCCTCGGTTAATGAGGCTGTTCCCATTTTGGCGATTGTGTAGAGAAATAAGTAGGACTCTATAGTACTTTTAGTAATAAAATTGTTATGTTATGTAAATTTGTCTTTTTTACAGCCCGTATGAAATTGAAACAACAGCACCTCGTACCTACTTGCTTAAATCCGTTTGAAATTCCTTGTTGTAAGGAAATAATCTCCCGATAAAATGTGCAGTATATTGCAAAGGACAAAAATGAGTTATGATTTCTTATCGATGGCTGATGCAAATTGCCTGATTTTTCGTCAAAACAGGCAATGCATATAAGATTGCAAAATAAATTGAATTGGGACTTAAATTTTTATTCAAGGAATTAATTTTTTCCAAAATCGTATTTTCGAACATAATTATTGAATAATTTTTCTAAAATTGTGTATGACTCCTGCAGGATATTAATCATTATTCCGTGGGTTGGGTTGACTGGAACCAAGCTCTATTCACATCTGGAGGGCCACACTGGATTGGATCACCATTAGACGCTCCTGTCATTGTAAATGAGGTAAGACTTTAAATCAGGGACAATTTTGAATGAATTTCATAGTTTAACTTCTTATGTAATTTTAAGAAACTTGATAACTTTTATTGAACAATCCTTCAGCTAATAGTATGAAATGGTTCAAATTTTTTATCAATGATTCACAAATACATCAAAGATATATTTAATTCATTTTGACAATCGGAAAGACAAGTACATCGTATCCTGAATGATCTGAAGAGAGACAGCGGAAGGTACAACGTAGGGAGATCGTAGCCTACATATCTACAACCATGTGTTAGGGATTTCAGAGAGGCATTGGGATAGTGTTGCACAAGTAAAAACTAAAAACCAGTGTACACTGGCAACGTTTAAGGAAGCAGCGGTCATTATCTGATGCAATATAAACAAAAGACATTGTGTTAGTTAAGTTATGATGCCCATTTCTTGGGGTTTTGGAAGAGGTAATCCTAGTATGACTACATAGGTAATCCGACAAACGTACTCAGAAAGTCTAAAAGAAGTTAAAACATTACACGTTTCCTAATAAGTCAAAATTTTCAATAACTTTTAAGCAAGATTTTGAATCATATAAACTCAGTCTCTGGGAATGATTTCTAAGGATTTTGTGACTAAATTCACGTCTAGATCGTTGGGCTACAGGTTATATACGTGCAATACAACACAATTGAAAGCTACTATATGTATATTAAGCAATACATCAACCCGCCATCAATGTCTTCCACAAGCCAGAAAACAAAATATTCATACCAATATAAATCCAAGCCTAGCCCACTGACCTAACTTAATTTTTCTTGTTACCCGGGCAGAGTGCCGATGAGTTCTACAAGCAGCCAATTTTCTACGCGCTGACGCATGTAAGCAAGTTCTTCAAGCGCGGTGACCTGCGCATTGATGCCATCCCTAGCGACGAGTCCATTATCTCCGCTGCGGTCGTCAAGGAGGATGGATCTGTGGCTGTGGTGGTCGCTAACTTGTGAGTTCTGTTCTTAGTAGTTGTCGAACTAATTTTATAGCACCAAGTGAAGACCATGAGTAGAAATTTTTCATTAAATGATATACGTTAAAATCTACGAGTACATGCAGATTGAACGAATTTTTTCAACGAAAAACACAGCGCTACATTAAAAAGACACCCAACGTCTGACTTCCAGGTCGTGATATACTGATAATTCCAGTCGTCAGAGAATTACTGATAGATTGCACGATAAGCAAAATCGATTACAAAAACTCCACGAAATTCTTCGGATGCATTTAATGTGCTTCTTTGGCTTAGAGCCTTCCAACTTTTTTCGAGCACATGTCACTTCATGACGCTTCTCAAATTCTTAATTATCAGTGCGGGCAAATGTATGACGTCAGATTCCCACTATGACATCCTGTAACATAAATTCAATCTACGTTACGCGAATGAAATGCACCCATGACAGGTTTTTCAACCCATGAACAACTGCTTCTCAGGATGATAACTCGCATTGCAATAAATATTTATAAATACTCTCATTCCAACAAAACAGCTAAATTTAGTACCAACACTCTCCAATACTGACTGTCTTATTCTGAGTTTTAATTACAAAAAGTTGGCGAACGTGAACACTACTGAAAGATATCAGAGTTGTTGAAATAGTTTAAGATATTGATGAGTAGTAAAATAAAAAAGGTGCTTTCAAGTAGTTTCATTAATGCATAGTTCTACTTTAAAGCGCCATTGTTGCTAAAACGTTCATATATTCAGCTGGTTCATACAAAAACGGGCTTCGTATTCAGAAGTCAACTGCAATGATATGCCGTAGTTCAGATATTAAAAGTACAAGCCCAGTTTCTCACAGAGACACATTTTAGTTCTGTAGAATAAGGGTACTAATTTCTAGGCCATTATAACAGACTCTCAGGTACATTGTGAAATAAACGCATTTAAAATCAACATTCTCTGATAGAATACTAACCTCGGATTGATCAATTTCTAATTTATTGTTGTTCATTTCTGTCGTGCTTCTATATTTTCTTGTTGCACTTGTATGTCCAAAGAAAAAAAACATAACCATCTCAACACCATAAACATCATGAATTAATATGAAGTCCCAAACACAGTTCTTTTCCTCAGGCGTAAGCTTGGGGTCTACGATTAGAACTCCTAAGGTGGTCTAAGTTACGCACCATGTATCCAAACACGATGACCTTGTGGTTCCTACCTGCTAGATTACCTCAATCACTATTTTTTTCCTTGCCATTAATGATTTCTCCCATATTAAGATTCGTGACTCAAGAAAAGATACTTGATAGTTTTCAAATTTCTAGCTCCTCCCTCTATTATTTTCATTATTTTCATTATTTCCTAAAAATCATTCTAAGAAATGACTTTTTCTTTATTGGACAGTGCTGAAGAAGCTACTGACATCAGCATCTCGATTGACGGAAATCGCTTCGTCAACACCAACTTGGTGGGACGAAGCATCAACAGTTTCCTTATACCTCCGGCTTAAAGACGCTCAAAATCCATGAATATAAGAAAACAAATTTCACTGGGAAAATACCATAGACTCATTTGACTAAACAAAATCAATATACAAAATTTTAACTTGTCACTATTTGTATTCTAGAATAATTATCCTGCAATTTTCCACCAAGCACTTGTTTGAAGAAAGTATATATATCGTCAAGCTTATTGCCAATTCATTGACCTCGGTTACGCAATGAAAAAAGGGATGTTCTCGATGGTTTTCTTTCTTCCCAAATCTACTAAGCTTTAAAATAAAAATATCAAGTCATCAGGGTAATTTTTTAATAAAATTGTTTCTGCAATACAACTTTCACTGCAAGTTAATGTGGCGGTATACATAATGTGCGGTTGAACTATATTTTTGACAACTTATCTCAATTGCAGAAGCAGTAGAAAGCAATTAAAATCATTTCAAACTTGCAGCCATGTCATTGGGGCAAGTATACTATGGTAGTTTTATCATGATAACGAAGAGGAAATTGATTGGTCGAATTGGAAGTTACACCCAAGATCTGGAATGTGTTTTGAAATAAGAATATCAAACTGTTGTGTGCGCTGCAGCTGCTGTTGACCATCAAGTGTGGGGCTTGCTTTGTATGTGGCCGGAGTTCGAGCTGAGTGCTTGTCAGTGAGACGCTCCCGTTCCTTCAGATACTTCAACATTTTGTCTGTCCTTCCATGTTATTAATTTATTTATACATAGTCAATCAACAAATCTTGTTCGTCAACTGGTAGTCTACCACGTCCAGGGCGCCCATCTGAAATATCAGATCATGTAGCCACAAATATTTTCCACAAATTAATGAAGTACGCTCGAAGGACTAGAGAAACATTTCGAAATCTCTGGAACAAATAATTACTTGGAGACACTAGAAACTTACATGGAGACGAAAAGCTCAGTTTTCTGAACACAAAGAAAGGCAGCTTTGTGGAAGCTTATTCTTGTTAAAAGTATGTAGTTTGAAATTTGTCAATTATTATTTAGAGAAACCTGCAATGTTTTGGGACAAAAACTATGGTCTAACAAAACGAAAATTGAATTATTTGGCCAAAATAATATTATTCACCTTTAGAGGGAAAACGACTCCGCGTATGATTCCAAGAATATTATCCAACTGCACAGTTTGGCAAAGGAAGCATTATGGTATGGGGCTGCTTTTACTTTAAAGGTACTGACAAACTTCATACTATAGAATGCACAGCAAATGGCGAGATGTTTCACACAATTTTTGAAGATGATCTTTTGGTTTCTGCAAAGAATCAGAACTTGCCAAGAGGACGACGTTTCAGCAAGACAACTCTCCCAAAAATACGGCCAAGGACACGTCATCGTGGTATGAGCGGAATAAAATAAAGGTAATGCAGTGGCCATGTCATTCACTAGACCATAACCTCATTGAAAACCACTGGTGACAATTCAAATTAAAAATTCAGAAAAGAGACCCGAAAATGTAACGTATTTAAAAAAATTGTGTCAAGAACAGTAGTACAAAATGATTACATATATTTCCGAGAACCTTATAATTACCTATCCTAAGCAGTAATAGTAAAATATGTCCATACGACCAAGTACTAGCTGGTTTTCATACGTGCATTTTATATTTTTCGACATATTACATCAACATTTTATCAATAGAATGTTTGTGCTTTATTTTTTCTACCATAAGGTTTTAACTTCTATTCATCGTACAAAAATGCACATGAAATTCAAATTTCATTTGTTTTGTAGTTGTATCAAAGAAGTAACTAAAATTTTTAGCATAATGTTTATTTATGGCACACATTATTTATATAAGTTGAGACATAAGCTACTGGCTGAAAATAAGACAGAGTCTAATAGCTTGCATAATGATACTGGACCAGGCAGAATTATTTAGTTCAATAATCAAGCTGTAATCATAGAGGGCCATTTCAAAACTTGAATATTTAGATTACTATTCAATGTTATTGCAATCAATAATTTAATTTAATCATTCAGCTAGCGTCTGGCCGATTTTCGTTCACTCATGTCCCGATTAACTATTCATATTGTCCAATGATTTCACTGGCTATTTTCATTCCTCTAAGAAATTATTGTTTTTATCCCAACCTCCTTTTATAACCGAAACAAGTCATTTGTTGGTCATAGGGGAAAATTCTGTGAAAATTTTAAGTTCATATGTGTGTGAATTCCATAAACACAAAGTCATGAACTCGAGATATTAGCAGCTGTTGAATTAAATGCACACTTGTAACTGCAGTCTACATTGATTAAGTTTTACGTTAGTGTTTAAGAAGAGGTGCTTCAGAGAATCTGGTTAGGCTTCCTCCATTAATATAGCTGAAGAAATCATGGCGTGACTGCGTGAATGCACAGCGCATTATGGAGGGCAGACTCATTCAACACCTCTTGTTTTTGTTGGACACTCGTTGCTGGGGATCACTATTCATATCTTTTTTCTCTTCAGTCGAATGGAACATGAATGCTTTATAATGACGAAGACATTAGTGTTGTGTTACTTGAATACCTTACCTACAATGCCGTGGGTGAAAAAATCAAGGATTAATCTTGATTGAAATAGTTCTTAGTTTGAATACTTGCAATAACCCTCGACATTTCACACCCAAAAAAAATAATATATTTCCTAACAAATGTTGTGTATTGGTTCAACCTTTTCTGTAATAGGCAATTAAGAACATTCATACCTTACTTACATGAAAAAATAGTAAAATATTGTGAAATGTTTTTGAAATGATGATGGGTGGCCGCTGACTCAAGTTCTATTGATCCACAGCAATGCCTATGAAAAGCAAATTCATAATAACTATTCATTGACGAAAGACAATTAAAAACTGAATTCTAAATTAACTCAGCGTTCAAGTTACAAGTAGTGCAGCAAATATTGAGAGCAATCTTTCATCACAGGTATGATAAAAAATTCACAAAAATTTATGCTATACCTTCAAGGTGTAACACACAGTACGGTGTATCATTCTCAAGCTTTGGTCATAAAAGCTCAAATTGTAATAACTATCAACGCTTAAAATTTGATTGCACCTTCCAGTCTCAAACAAATGAACATGCAACGTGATTACTAAAGTCGTATTTTAGTATAACAAGTCACGCAAATCCAGCTACTGTCGGTCTACAAGTTCTGCATCAAAAGAGCGTTGACTTTTGTCTAATACAAAATGAGCCTGCTCTGTATCACGAATACTCTATAATCTTGGTCTGCCTACTCAGACACATACAACAGGCGAAATTCTGCTCATTAACTAAAACGGAACTATCTGAAAATTTATAATTCATTATGAAAAAATGAATTTCAATTATTCATATACTGTATATAGCTTAGCCACACTCATGCTCGGAATTAGTTGAAATTAAAATTTATTTTTTAAGTTAGGCCAGAACAGTATTAATGAAAAATAATTTGTAATATGATCTGCCAGAACGGGTTGAAAATCTCATTTTTTAACAGTCGTTGGTGTTAGCAGTTTATGCTCAATTTATGGCAGTGGAATAGGACCAAAAATCAATAAATGATGGTTATACTGGGATAATTTTCCATACGTTCTTCGTATCAACCTTTAAGCGCAAATATCTCCTAAAAATTTTGCGCATAAATAATTAAATGGCTATTTAACAACCTCCCATAAATACTAAGAAAAATGATGTTATCAAGCTATTCGCTTATAAAATGGGTAAATCATGTGAATAGTAAAATTGTTTTAGAAAACCAGAAAATACGTTGAGTGAATCCCGATACTTTGTCCTTTTTAATAACAAATCCTGTTTCTAATCGAATAACTTGCAGATGAACTTATTGAATATAAAATAATCGTCTCCAGAATTTCAAAAATGTCTGTCAAACTCTACGTTGCTTTACTTGAGTTTGTGTTAGTCGTCTTTGGCAGACCAGCAGAGTCAAGCAAGTCTCAGGCGTATCTGATAACCACATACACTGGCAACACTTCAGTAGTTCTGAAGGACCGGCAACTGTCTGAAGAAAACGGATTTTTTTCTGTTAGTTCGCCCTCCAAGTGTGAGTACATAATTTTAGAAATATTGAACACAGAAAATATTACACTTTGCTTATTGTGCTAAAGATAGGTTGAGGGCCGTGTTTCACCGAAAAATATGCGGGAGGCAGATGCAGCATTTTTACTCGCCGACTTAAATTAAAATATCTTTGTTCGGCAAAATCATAATTCACTTAATCCGTTTATGAATGGGAACGCAAGTCATCTAATACTCTCCAATCAAAAGCGTGTTTCTCTTCGTTTGTACTACAAGTGTGTTTGTCAAACTTTGAGAGATAAGGTTATCAAAAGAAAAAAAAAGATTATGGTTATCCTTGCCAAACAAAAACAAAAACTTAATACGACTGTTAAACAAAAAAGGCAAAAACATACATGACTTGTGATATTATGACTGTAATTTAACTATTTTTCTCTAATTATATTATCCAGGCTACTACCATTTACGCACTTTCTTCACCATTTGAAATCTGGATTATGCCGCTGATGAATACTTTTGCCATGAGGTTAATAGAGACAATAGAATTTCCACCAGTAATTCCACAACTATTCCCAGAAAGTAATTCTTCAGCGAAAGATGTTTCCACAATAAATACCAATGAATGAGAGAAGTGTTAATGAAATTTTAATGAATACTTCTTTCTCATATGGTCTCAAGTATTTATTGATTACGTTGGAAAAATCAAATATACTCAGCGTAAAACAATTTTGTTAGAAATTAATTATAATTTCTAATACCAGAAAGTCACGAATTTTTCTAAGCCTGAAAATTACACAAATCTTCAAAAAAAAATCATTAACCTATTAATGTAAAAAATTACATTAACCTATTGCAATTCATTGAAACAGTGACTACGATTTATTGGCAAACCTTGCAAAATATGTTCGTAACATGTCATGTATGGAGTATCATTATCATCCAATAGCTCATTTCTTTGCGGACGGAAAAAGTTTTAAATGCCTTTAGTACAAGGTGCAGCAACATAACTTACGTTTTTCAAAGCGCTTTGTTTTGAAAAAAGGAAGTTATGTTGCCGCACCCTTTACAAGATAGCAAGATTGTTCAGCGTATCAGGTTGAGTTTTCCTTTTTTCCTGGCGATGAACTCGCCCAAAACTTAAGATTTGAATGCTTCCGTTCTTAAATAAAATCTTCAAGGCCTTATATGTAGCTGAGTCAAGGGTGAAGATTGGTTGGCCCTTTCGAAAACATAGATCCAATGCTTGTTGATCCACTTGATCATCTGCCATGGCAAGTTTTAGGCTGGTTGTTATGTTAAAACCTGAGAATTTTTTTAATTATAATTTGTTTAGAAGAGTAAAGAAATTGTTCTAAAAGGTCTTTAAGTAATTTTTTCAAGTTCATTATTTTTTACCCAAGTTGCAAGTTGTCTTGATTTTTCTCGTGAATCTCGGTGAGTCATACTTTACCCCATGGGTTAGAGGGTAAGCTAAAAATCGTAGCTGTTCATTCCACCCACAAAATAATTGGCTGCTCAGTAAATGAACTTACTGCTTCAACTATTGATTGTCAGAAGTTCGTGAGCTACAATACTTAAGTCCACCCTGCACACGTTGTACTGCACATTGAATGCATTGTGAATAAGGCGGATTTTTTCGCACTCAGGAAGTGACATATGAATAGGGTGAAGTCTCGACAGTTTCTCACAGGTGTCTAGTATCAAGACGCTGAATTACTATTCAAAGAGTAACAAATGAAATATTGCATGCAACAGAGTTTAAATGAAAGATCAAATGTAGTTACTGAAAACGAGCCACCTGAAACATACCATGTGAATTAAGGAAGTACACAAGCTTCTTCTCTTTGTCAGAACACTCAATGAAATTTAAAAATTCAGCAAACAATCCGCAAAGGCATCGAGCCGTCAAATATTAATCAAGTTGCCGTTTCAAAAGTGTCATTAGATGTATGTTTTTCTACTGAACCATGAATATAATATCAAAAGAAAGTTCAGTGTAATTTGCCACCATTTATTCTGCAGTTAATTACTCTGTGTTTGACTGTATTCAAATGAATTTTACAGCGAAAGAACGCTATAATTTTCATCTGTCATACCTGTCATAATAATTCCCCGATCAACTTCTATTTTACTGTACGTTTACGAACAACATCGATTTTGAGTATCCTCCAAGTCATTCCTACAGTACTACAGACACGTGTTAACTTCTATTTAAGTTTTTACAGTCCCGCTCACCATTCAGTGGGAAGACGTATTTCATTGGCAGAATATTCATTCGAAGCTTTCTGTTATGTTTGTTCAGGCAAGTGCCGCTCTTTGTGCTTCGTGCATGATCTCTGCATCGTATACTCCTACAACTCGAGTGGTAGTTGCGTGCTCAGTGATAGACTTGGACAAACAGTTGAGGACTCTGGAGCAACGTACGAGTATCAAGGTGAGCGTCGAATTTGAAAGAGATCTTATAGCACTGTCTATATTTAAAGATTTGAACACTGTATCTAACGTATATTATCTATATTCATAACTGTTCTGAGTTAACTTTACGTTCAGTACGAGTTTGAAAACTTTAGCTGGTGATAATGATTTAAAATATTCGTCGTGACAATATACATCTAGTATTATATTTGAAATAACTTTTCATCATTCGTGCTCTCTGTTCCTTGTCGTGTTTCATCATTTTGGGCTACTTAAACATAGCACTGTTTTTGAATACTAAAAATCCTTTTCATCAGTATACTAGATCCTTGATCGAAAATTTCCTCTTTCATTTGATACGTAACGCACGATATTGTCATTAGGTTTACTAATTTTTTCACCGAACTTTTTTGCTTCTTTTGCTTCCGTTGCTTTTTACTTACCCCTAATCTGTTACCAAGACGTCTAGGTATTTAAAAAGTTATCAGAGCTAGCCTTTGCATCTGTAATCTGATGACAACAGAAATTGTAATTTGGATGTCATTTGCGTACGCAGATATTCTTAGATTTGAGGGCATTAAAGAAAAATTACTAATGGAAATAGATCTTGCATTAGACGGGGCTCCTGGACAAAACCTCTAGGAACATCAAAATTGTGGAATATGAAGAGTGTGACTGGGCTTTCTAAGTAGGTTGTATCAGACCAGTTTGATAAATAACTCTCAAACTACAAGGTGTTTACTCCTTCACTGAATTTTATACAAAAAGTACTTGCGCCCAATGTCGAAAGCCTCAGACTGATCATATATCAGCAAGAGGGTTAAATTTTTGCTGTTTTTAATGTATATTATTACCATTAATTTCAGTGCTTTAAAAATAGTTTCGTTAACCATTGTTCAGTAACTGGATAAAACATACGGAAGATTGATCAGCTCTTTATTTAATGCTTTATTACAGTTACCAGCCTAATGAAATGTTTTAATTACAGAACGCTTCTACAGATCAGCAAATTTCATGCTAGCAATAGATGTACAATAAAATGAACCAATGTTAGTTTAACAATGAAGAAGTCTAATTGTATTAAAATTGCAAACTATCCCGCCAATGTGATATCGACACTTAAAAAAATAGTCTTTCAGGTTTCGGTATGTGTGAAAAATAAGCAGTTCACTTTAATAATACACATTGGGACACTGATATTTCTCCGTGTCGTAGAACTTCAATAGAATAATGCTTTCTCAGTTTCCATATATTTCACGATTTATTAAACCCTTCATTATTGTTTCAGAACAATTGCAACAGCTTCAAGACGGGTTGTATTACACTTCAAAATTGGGCGACATGCCAATCACGGATTGCGAGGCTGCATGTGGACTCCGCGGGATGATTGTGCCTATACTCAGGACGAGGGCTTCTCTGGACGCTATCTCACGTGAGTTAGGAGAACGAGGTTCCGAAGCGAATGATATTGCAAGCATATGATAACTGCGTTCCATTGGCTTGTAAATTATGCTAACGCGTTTATTATTCGGGCTTTTTAGTAGGTACATATCGAACTTCTATTTACAGTGAATTAGTGTTTTTTGGATACAAGATAGAAAAATATTGTAATGGGTTCACTGTGATGAGATGGTTCACAGTATTAATTTTGAGATGCATAATACGTGCTGTCTTATGTCTCAATGCTTTCATAAACTAAACCAAGTTTTTTGTGATTACTTTTTTCCAATTTGAGGGATCCATAGAAAGTTAAATACGTATTTTTTATTATTCCATAAAGTTTTTAAGAATATTTTATGAACTTCGCATTCAAAACAAGTGCTGTTATTTTTAACTTTGCATTCTACAAATTATCCTTACTCAACGTAGGCAAAAGTTTTTTTTCATTGTTTTCGTTGCAGAATTCGTTGCGTGGATATCTCTGTACCGTCACGAGGACAGACGGTGGCTGTGGGCAGACGGCACTGAGCTGGACCGCAATGCCCTGGAACTCACAGACACAGAGCCGATCGTCAATCAGGGAGCAGACACTTTTGTTGTGTGGGAGGGAAGAATTGACGATGAAGGAAGACCTAGGCCATGCGTCTGCCAGGGGCGTTTCAAAAATGTTGTTTAGTAAGTAGAGAAGTCTCAAAGGTCGCAATCTGTTATTGGTATACAAATACTGTAATTTGGATTGAATAGTTTTTCCTACATTTTCTCCTTTACAGAATAACCATGGAAAGTAGCATTAGAAATGTAGACATGCTTCACCCGAATAAAAAACTTGAAATGGAAATTACTACTTTATTTTTTCGTTGATTAACTGATATGACGTGTGAACACGTACGGATTAACATTAAAAATTGTTTATTCTAAGCACTTTTGCATATTTACACAAAAATTAATAATTCTTTAACGAAGAACGTATGGTTGCGATTAAGGGTGAGTTTGAAAGCAAATTCCGAGGATCAGGAGGAAATGCACAGACTTGACTGTATTATTAAATGTTTTGATTCTGAAATAGGATGTGCATACACTGAGCCTTACTATGAAGATGTACTTGGTTATACAGGTGTGGATCTAAAATCTGAGTCATTGTTCAGAAGTAAAAGCCTCAATGCCTATTTGTACAATAAATTACTACTTCTAAGTAACTGAAGCTCATTACTCTTTACCGTTCAAATAAACTCTGAAGTCCACTTTTATGAAGTGTGCTGAAACAAACCCTGTTGTATTTATCAGCCCAGCACTGCACTCAACATCGGTAACACTCTCAGAACATGTTTGTTTTGCTTGTTTAGACGTTGTCTGCGGAATGATCAGCCAAAGAACAGAGTGTCGTTGTGTCGTACTTCACTCTTCGATAAAAAAAATGTGATTGGTAAAGTGTTAAGTCCCTTTTGCTCGTAATACCAAGTTTGTACATAGCTAACAAAAGTTTTACCAAAAAATGCACTTACAACAATGCGTACGAACAGACTGAAACTGGAAGAGCTTGGTGACTACCGATAGAAATTCACCGATCTCCAATCAGATATCAATGTCCTTGTAGCTGATTTCAAGCAATTAATTTTAAAAATTTTCGCTTAATATATTTTATTTTAGAGTTTTACTTAAGTAGCATCTCTCTTATTATTATTTTTGACGCTAAATTTTGTGGCGTAGAGCTCCCATCAGGGCAGTCACTTGTGAAGTGAATGGATAGAAGCAGTTCAGTTTTCCTATTCGCCTTAGTTTGCTTCTCATGCAGCCTCATGGACATAATGCGATCAATAATTTTCGAAAAACTTGGATTACATATTAGTGTTAAGTTTTTGTCGAATGACAGCAAGCAAATTTCACTTTATGTGTATTTCTCCGTATGTCATACGACATACTTATTTGTCATTACGTGCTCGTCAGTATTTTCATAAATTTGAGTGCGTAAATATTGAACTTCAAAATACTTGAACTTCAAAATAATGTTCGTTGCATGTGATTTCCACAGTACCGTAAATACCTTTTTCCTTATTGTTTGCCTGTATTTCTTGACAGATAGTCACAAAGTAAAAAGACACGAACAACAGTTTTGCAGCGCTTTCTGTGAAATTCCCAAAAAATCTTAGAACCTGAACAGTCATCTACCTAGAATAATTGTTTATTTTTATATAAGCCAGACATCTATCGGATATCAGAGGTACAATTTCTATCACTCCAGATATGAAATTCCTTTGGAAACAACCATACTAGTTATGAACTGATCGGGAATTACATTCCGATCTTCTTTCTTAGAATTCTACTATCTAACTACCGATGCGTGTGGAAATATAGTTTCTAATTTGCTCATAGAACATACAGGGGTTGGACACAAATATGGAAACACCTAAAAAACACGTTCCCATGTCTAATATGATGGAGGATAACCATTGGCTCGGAATGGATAAATACAGTTCCTGTACGCCTGTCAAGGAAATCTTGTACCATTCTTCCTGTAAAACTGTGGTAAGTTCAGTTAACAATGATGGCGGTGCATAATGGTGGATAAATTACTTTTGTACCACAATGTGAAATATGATGAACCCATGATTTTAGCCGTACTTGCCCACCTCAGCGAGTTAGTGTTGTTGCGATCAGTAATTGGATCTTATGTTGTGGACTGATGCTAGCACTTGCAATGATCTTTAAGGTTCTATTTGCAGGCATGGCATTCCATGAAATGACGTATTTCAGCATCGTTATTCTCGTACACTATTATTATTTACTACGTCAATTTAACCACTCCATTTCAAGGAGGTATCTTAGACTCTGATGTGAGTGTAATCTCATTCTATTATGACACACGTCCAATATTTTTTACTGTAGTTGGATTAAAACATCCTACACTAGTGAATCGTAAAGAGTAGTCATGATAGAATAAATTACTCATGTAATGAAAACTATGAATATGCAATCTCTCGCAAATATTAAAATACTCAAAGTGCAAGCTGTTGCTTCCATTCCTCGTCAGAATTTTCATCAGGTAATTCAACACTGCCACTGTGGCTTCTCGGTCTCTGGCTCTGCTCTATAGAGGCGATCACGTTCGGATTATTTTGAGCGTTACTAGCATCAGTAATTTCCGAGTCTGGAGGCGCTCCGCCAGTTATATTTTCAACTTTGTATTTACTGAGCTCAACTACCTGTACTTCTGGAGTCTCGTTTCTTAAATTCAGAGTCTCTTTGAAAAAACTCTTACAATCGATGTAGTTGCAGGAATCTTCGTGGATAGTTTTCGAATGCGAACATGCACGTGGAGTAGTCAATTCTCTTGCAGCATGTGCTTCAATATCTGCGTTGTCTAGTGTGGCACGGCGCAATTCGTAAGCAACGGGTTCTGCTTCACATTTGTCACCTTGACCAACATTGTTTTGAACTTGCTCAGCCGCTCTTAGCTCTGAACCAATTTCCTCAGCTGGTTCTACCTGAGGTACGGGCTGTGAAGCGTGTGGTCCAGGTTGACGAGGCATACCGTGAGAGGAGTATGAAGCAGGCCCCACGAGACTCAGTAGAACTGGCAGGAATACCAGTCCGTAATACACACCGAACACAAACACTCCGAAGAATATCTGACAGAGAAAACATCCTAGATTAAAGTGGGGCATATCGAGGATATATTTGTATGTAAACAACATACTAATGAAAAATTTAAATAAAAAAGAAAATGGAAGTGCACTAAATATTTTCCAGAGAAAAAAGGCAGTTGCAACGCAATCATAACAATTAATTTGTAAAAAATAATATTAGTTTTTAGCTGACAGCTAAATTATTGAAAAGACATCTGCATAACGAACAGAAATTTCTAAAAACTATTTCAAACTTTAATATTCGTGACACATCTAACCTTGTTACATTTGCCTATCACGCTTAAAACAATGCATCGTCTGTTGCCATAGTTCATCATTAGCCGTGACAGTACATTGACAAGCCCTATTATGATACAATCCCTGAGACAATTACACAACACCTTCTTTTGCTTAATTTCTATGTTCCTTCTCAATATTGCCTCTTGTGATGCCCTAATACTACCTTTGTATCCATGGCACTGCACCTAGCCTAGCCATAGTACTATCTTCTCAGCCTTGGTCCAGGCTCCATCCACTCACCTTGAAGAAGCTAATGAAGACGTGAGAATCCGAGTTGGCTAGCAGTACGAATGCCAGAAATGTGGACACAGCCCCGTTAAGAACGGGAGGAGCCATCTCTATCAGAGTGGTATGAACACGCTCGTCTCGAGTGCCCTCCACCTGGCATCACCACCAATATTAGATATAAAACTAACTTGTTTTTAATCTAGCTGCTCGACAATAGCAGCTGCTTATTACACAGTAGCTTATCCTGCACGCTACAGAGCAATTGCTGTCAAGCTGGGGTATTTTTTCTGAATTCTATGATAAAAAACAATTAAAATCTGCTATAGAAATTTACTGAAAACCAAAACCGTAGGTTGTTCATTTGGTAATCATGGTGCGTGAACAATCACCGTCCATTCGTATAATAAAATTTCTCAGAATGGCGTGTTTTGATTGATTTTTTAATAGGCTGTACTTCGTAATTATTAATTTCTTAGATCTTGTACATAAAATGAAGGAAGCGTGAGCAAACTGAAGAATAGGTATGTACATGCACACCTGCACGAAAAGACATCCACATGATTCGCATATACCTGCAAGAATTGAACTCTGACGGATTGCTCACGCTCACACGAATAAGAATTAACCACCAGAAACGTAGTGACGCATACTACTGCATGAAGTGCGCACATTTTCGAAGGATTTGAATGCCTCACAGTCCCTACACAGCTGGACTTGTATGGACTCAACCACGAACACACATCTGAGTGCAGAGAACACCCGGAATGTGTACGCCTATAAGCAGTAGACACCTGAAACACATACATATACACACCGGCATGCAATGGACACCAGATGCATACAGATGTACGCGTTAGCATGCAATGGAGACCTGGAGCATAAACATGCACGCACCTGCATGAAGTGCAGCCCGATGTGCGCTGAGTAGTCCACACAAAGTCCGATGCACAGCACCAGGTTGATGCATGTGACGGTGTCAACAGTGAGGCCCCACCACGTCATCAGAGCCATGACGTCCACCTACTCCAAGCAGGCGAGTGTCTTGTTATTTATGTCTTATGTGTGATCAACTTCATGGCCTGCTTACAAGCCACATACTACCAAAGAGTGATGAAACGAGGGTGTATGTGATCATAGCGCAAGATATAGATTTTTCTCAGAAGATTTTGATGATTTATAAGACAAATTCTGCATCCAATAAGCAGTTTGGCAGAAAAAAATTGTTATGTACTGGTGACCAATGTAATATACATATGTACTTCAATACCAGCTGAAAGAACAACATAGATTGTGTTTGATTTTACCGTAAATCACATTTCATATTTACAAATGGTAATTTACTCGATGAGCATCGCAGTTCTTCAGAATGATTCTCGTGCTCTAGGTTATAGAATGGTCGAGCATATATGTAGGTAAGAATTATCGTCCTGTAAAAATTGAAGTAGCAGATATAATTCCATGATCTGAGACTACGCTAAGTAAAAACAATATTTGAAATTCATATGCCTGAAATACCAGTTTTGCGACACAAAAACTATTGAATGAAGAATTCTAGTTTGTTTGCAAAAATGAAACATCTTCTTAGCTAAAATGAGTTAGCAATAATGAATTGGTAATTGCTGTAGCTATGCATGTTCATGTTGTGGGTATTGTGTATAAATTAATATATTGTACAAACATCGATAATTTCATTTTGCTGATGATAACCCATTAATTAAAATGTTTCAATTGTTTTTTGGTCGTTATGCGGAAAATGTCCTCTGTGGTGCTTTTATGTCTCTTTTTTCTTGAAATCAACAGTTTTCCATGTTTTTTTATCCATCAAAGAAATTAATACAGGCTCACTTCCGGTATCTTATACGATCTTTTATCATGAAAAAGAAAACGAATCAGTAGAGGCCTTATCAATTTTCGCAATCGTTCACAATTATACTGTAACGAGGTAGCAAATATGTCACAAATGATCCCCTCTAGCAGTAGCATGTCTCTAACAGCAGCACCAACCAGAGTGAGGGTAACGCAGAGAAAGACGCACAAGGCCGTGGAAAAATTAGCGATGAGTATCACCGTCATCACGAACACCGCGACCAGCGCCAACGTCAAGTTGCGCACCAGTTCCGTTGCGATGACCTTATCCGTCTCCCAGCTACTGTACATCACCGCCACGGGAGCTGCAAAGTCTGAGAACGATACGTCTTGCTACTTTCATGAATTTCTTTGTCTCGAAGTATTGCTTGAACTACAACGAACCTAGTTTTGAGATTTGGTAGTGAAGTATGATGATATAAAATCATAACTATATTTTCAAAAAATGCATTGTATTTTATAGCAGAACTCATTTAATTAGAACTGTGTGAAATCTACTTTAAACTTATGAACCCAGCATGTAAACTCATGATTGTTTCATTAACAAGAGTGTCTAATGTAGTCATGGTCCATAGAACAACTTATAATACTTAACAAAATGAAAAACAGAAAAAAAAGATAATCTTCAGTCTACAATTTAAATTATAGCGTGCTAATTATTACAACATCAAGTTTGTGTGCGAGTAGTGGTACGCGGTAAAATATGTTCTAAGTTAATTTGATTTTATATCATGGAGACAAAAGAACGTTTCTCTATTTCATTTTCGGTGCATTTTAAATTTAGCTTTCACGTATTTAGAATCTTTGTATTCCGAAACGTTTGCAATTAAAAAAGTTCCTTTTTACGTTGATGCTTCTCTTTATCTTAAGTGAGACTATTTCGGCAATCCGGGTATTTATTTTCTCCCTTAGGCAACTGGGCTCTGAGTGACTTTCAAGAACATGTTTCAGGTGGCAAAATATGCGGCTCTGACGGAGGCCATCAATCCCTCAATCACCCGAGAAGTTCTGGCTGGAGACGAGGGCTTTGGTGCGATCCATGGCTGCGATTTGTTGATCGCGCTCACCCAACACACCGTGCTGGTAGTCGAACTTGCTCGCCTGGAAAAGAAAAAATGCATTCAGCTTGAAATAAGTTCGCGAATAAGTTTCTCGAAAACTGTCTTCTACCGTAGTGTTTCTACCTTATTAAGTAAATGTTTGAGTATAGGTCAACATACACCTGTATATTGCAGTGCGATTTAATAACATAAATAAAACATTGCAGTGCGAGTAAATAAGTACTTTTGAAATAAAAAATTAAAAATTTAATTATGTGAGCATGAATATTTCGACACTAGTGTCTTTCGCTGAAAATTTTTTTTAAAAGATTGTGAAGGAATTAGCAAATGAAATTATACATCATATCTTATGAAAGGTCAAAACATGAGCTATTTATTTTTAGAAATACAAACCTCAAACCTACACAAAGTAATCAACTGATGAATCTTGATAAGATGTTGCACAGTATTACAGTTCCTTATTCGTGCAATAAGAACTTCATCCATACTGCTATATGGCAAAGTAAATTTTTTCTTGTCTGCGATAAATTAAGGAATCGTACTGGTAACTTTTTATGAAAAAGAAAATAGAGAATATTTTACATAATATATTCAACGACAATTAACATCGTATATTGGATAGACTTGTCGTATATTGGATATGTATTTTTGAAGAGAACTACCAAAAACATCAATTCACTTTCTCCGAAAATCTATATTAATAGATGACAGATAGAAGAAACCTGAAAATCAAATTTGTGCAATTAGAGTGGTAAATGCAAATGAGTTGTGGATGCTAGTAAAAAAGGAATACCGTGAGAGGTTGAAAGTCTGTTGTGACATATTTAGACATTGTGAAAACGTAAGTACAGTGATTATAATAAATAGTAGGTTGGAATAAAAAATTAGGTAAGAAGTGGAAAATAATTCTGAAAAACACTAGACACTTTTCTTGAAGAAAGTAAATAGGGTAAAATTGCGAATTTCAGAGAACTGCTTGATGTGAAGAACACGATTGGAGTGATGAAGCCAAGTGAGGCCTTGCTAAAGAAGTAGTACAAATTCTTTGAGCAGTTGCTGAACGTAAGAAATGATAGAGAAGTCGTGGTTGTAACAGCAGAAGCTGTCGGATGTCTGTGCTGACTAGTATTTGAGAGTGTCCCTTCTTTTTCAGCCTACTTCCCTCCTCCTATCCGACCCCCATCCGAGCCTCCGCCGCACCCCTGAGTCGCCCCGGACGACCCGCTAGGCAAACAACAACAACAACAGTATATGAGAGTAATCGATTAAGCGATAATCGGTCAATTTTACCATTTAATCGGTTATTGGCGGATTAATCCGATTCTAGTAAACAATTATTGGAAAGGGTCAAATTATATAACCCGTTAATATTTTGTTTATTTATTGAA
>VCRD01000820.1:71005-85755 GCA_006783055.1 Trinorchestia longiramus | reverse complement strand
ACAACAGACAATATGACTGACTACACAGTGACGGAACAACAGACAGTATGACTGACTACACAGTGACGGAACAACAGACAGTATGACTGACTACACAGTGACGGAACAACAGACAGTACGACTGAGCAACTCACCGTCGTAGAACCGATGGTGAAGGCGAGCATGTCTGTGAGCGAGGTGACAGTGATGGCCACCCCGGCGTGCTGCAGCGTCCGGCCCACCTGCTCCTTTACGATCAGTCCTTTGCGGTCCTTAGGATGGGACCCGAGTATGTATGAAATTATGCATTAAATAACTGGGTGTGCTTAAAGTAATTTTATCAATTTATCTGCAGTAAAAAAATCGGAAGTTCATTCTTTCTCAGAGCTGTGAATCTTAAGCATTTGAGTAATAATTGATCTCATGCTTTCCCTAGATACTTGCTGTATTTCTAACTAAAATGACGTAAGTGGGTAAGAAGCATACAAAGTTTCAACATCAAGAAACGTTATAGAACTGAAACTCGTGCAAAAGTGAGGGCGTAAAAGGTCAAATCATGAGGCATGTGTATAAACTTTTTTACTAAAATCGAAACGAATGTAGACACTTTGAGATTTGATAAATAATTATGGAACATAATTTAAAATCTATGGATCATATATAATCAGAAATTGATGAATGAAATTTAGCTATGAATAGTGGCACATGTCATTCCTTTCTTACGTTGATCCTGCTCTTCGATTGCTCACACCGTCTTGGCTTAGTACTGTGTAGGGCGGTATGGTAACTTATCAATTAAATTGAGCAATTACAATGAATTAAATTGTGTATGAATTGAAGATACAATATTCCTTGTGTCAAAAAAAACTCTTGAGAAATATTGTCGTTAGTAATATTTATTAGACCTGTTCAGGCAGATTGGTCCAGCACTGGACGATGACGAACATGTCATCCACCCCCAAACCGAGCAGCAGCAGCGGCAAGATGCTGTGGACAGGCCCGTAGTCCAGTCCGCACGCAGAGCACAACCCGAAGGAGATAAGCACGGCCAGGGATGTTGAAAATAAGCCGATCAGCGACAGCAGCGGCTGTAATAAATGACCAATCAGTTCAGTTTGATCCGTTGCAGAGATAAAATAAAAAAGAAATGCAGGGAGGTGAATGTAAACTACAGGGTGCTGCAAAATAATTTTTTTAAGTAAAGCACTTTGAAATAAGGCAGTTATATTGCTGCTCCCTGCGCTTCCCGCAAAAATTATATTTTTTCTTACGTTATAAACTTTTTCTGAAGTGAAGTCCAGTTAAGTCACGGATTTCAAATACAGGAATAAAAAGAGAATCTAAAATTATGTGAAGCAAACATGGCAAAGCACTACTGATCAATAATTCTTCCTTATAACTTAACTGAAGTACGAGCATGTATGTTCGAACGCAAATGAACATTGAAGCTAGAATATTGTGTACAGTGCTACTGACGTTTACGACGTAAATTCGTGATTTTGATGGCTCTTTAGCTACTAAAAAGACTAGTAATAACTTCAGCAGTTCATGAGTCTGTTATATGCTTGGAGCGCTTTAGTTATTCGAGAAGTAGAACACAGCTTTACCTTTAACGACTTGAAAAGGAGTTGAGGGTTTTGAAAGGCTGGACAATGGAATTCACAGGAGCTTGAACATCTATTCAGAAATTTGAGTTCGAAATATTATAGCTATACCATCCGAGAAAATATCTTTTTCCGAACTACCAGACAGTAGTAATTTTCAGGATTTAAAATTAGCACAAAATATAAATTATACACAATCTAATATATCAACATATAATCTAACAATTAATTTTGTCCTTTAATTTATGAAATCGTTCCTGAAATTAGAATAAACATCTGTCATCTTAAATTTGCAAACTAACCCTTTGCTCGACTAGGTTGAAGCGTCCGAGCATGAGTGTGACGTATATGTAGAGGATGACGTTGCCAGCGATCAGGAAAGTCACGTCCCCCATGATTGTGTTCTCGCTGATCTCTCCAAAGCTGTACAAAATTATAGCGTACTTATTCACTTACTTTCCCACATGATTACTCTCCTGTGACAACAACAACAGCATGTCAATCTCATTTAAATATGAAAAAATTCCAGTCCCAAACTAGATTTCGAGCACTGTGTTTTTCTTGCTTGAGTAAGCTAAGTGATTTAAATCGAAAAGTTAGAGTATACGTTTCTACAGTATACGTTTCATATAGGTATGTATACGTTTGCATTTCAAATAATCAGGTATGAGTTTTCCATTCAGCATACAAACCAATTAAACCTTATATTTAAATTCGCACATATGTAGATTACATGAAACGCGAGCAGAACGAAAACAACCTTAGCTAGATTCTCCCAAATGGATCCCTTCAGGACTTTCGAGCAGCATTTAATACGTATACTTGAAGATCACGAAGGCATACATCTATCATACTTTTTAGATGTACACTAAACTCGCAAACGTGTTCTATATCTCAAAATGTTCAAATGCAATTTGTCAAAACATCTTTTTGAAAACAGTATCATAAAAACAGGAGATGTATAAATGTGTTCACGAATTTCATTTAAAAATTGAATAACATGTTAACGTTGAAAGCAATTAAGATAAAAAGTGTTTTTGTACCGTTGGTATTTTTTCTATCGAACCGACAGTGATTTATATCATATGAGCTCATCATTAGCATGTGATAAGAATTACTATCAAAAGTAGTGGTGGTCAATATTAACAACCCGTTTTGATGAATCTGAATTTTTGTCAGTTTCTCAAGCACAAGTCACATCAATATATTTGTTCTGTCCGTTCGCTAGGATTCAATACTATAATTCATCAAAATTTCATCTTCTGTGGCAGATACTTTAACGTTTTGATTTTTGGTGTTTAATGGTATCCAGTTTATTTTATTCGGATAATCGTCTCTTTAGCTGTCAAACTACACTCATAACAAATTTATCTCGAGAAAAGTTATTCATTCTATTGATGATACATCGTTACATTCGGTTGAAATCGATTGGAGGTACGTTCCAAAATGTTTCATTGGAATAACCCGTATAAAGAACTGAGTGACAGGAAAGGATCATTAGCAACATCACCTCCTCTCACTGCTGGCGTAGACCGCCACGCCGTCCGGGCGCAGGGAATCGTTCAGCAGCACCTTGATGAATTCCCCCTCCCAACGGTACAGCCCTGGATCTACCTGCATACCACAGTGTTTACAGAGGCGAGTCCTTCTGTTACCACGTAATAATATAGAAATCACTATTTTCTTACATAACTTGTGAAGAAACTGCTTACTGATTCAAATCACCATTTGCATAACACGGAATAGTACACCTTCCACATTCAGGGGTCATGCATCTCTTCTCGAGGATCTGCAGTGTATACGTTTTTATCGATAATAACAAAAATTTCCGTCTAACTCAACTAAAATCCATTGGCTGTACACATGCAAAGAAAAATTTAAGAAGGCGTCGGCCTCATTAATATCCAATTTATGTACATTGTTTCAAAAAGGTCTGAAAAAAACGTTTTAACTGATCAATTTTCAAGTATAAATCTGAGCAGTGATATTCTTCAGTTGATGTATAAAAAACTAGCCTTGGTAGCTAAACAGGATAAATCGCTTGGAATGAGTTCACGAACTACTAGTAACATCAACCACTGAGACATGACTGTTGTACTGCTTCCGAAGCGTGTAAACCAAGCATACTTCCTAACAAGATAGGCGCGACAGACAACTGGAAAAATTGCTCAAGGATTGCGCTAATATACAAGACTCTCCCGTCGACAACCATTTATCTATTTTATTGAAACCAAAGTACACAAAATATTCCAGACGCGAATACTCTATAGATAATCAGTTTGCCTAACTTCATCAAAATATTAATTGCAGCGATGTCAAGTGCTTACGAAGGAGGAAATAATCGACCACCAGCGCAACACTGTTAAGTTGGATAAAACATAAGCACTTGGAGTAGAAAGTTCGAGAGCTTACCGCACTAGTTAAGCCGGACATGTCCTCGAAATAGGCGAGATTGACGGCAGTCCTGTTGACAGCCATCATCCACTGGTGCATTGCTGCTCGAGCTGACACAATGTGGCCTGAACTGTTACGCTCGATTCCACCCAGGAACTCCGTGAAGTTCAGTGGGTATAGGTATGTTGCACTGTACAAAAGGTTAATGCTTATGAAAAAAAAGATAATTGATTCATACCTACGAGATGCATAGAAGTATAATGAATGCACATTCAAGACTGCGCATTCACCTCTGATGTTTTTTCATAAGACTGGGAACAGATAGAAACATGTAGTTTGTTTTAGAATACGCCGGCACTCGTTGTGAATGTGTGACAGATGACAGCACTGTATGGCACACAGAACTCAGCTGCGACAGCGAAAGGGAGAACTGTTTTTGGCACTAGAAATGGCGTATGGCGCCTGTGTCTGTGCTGCCTTTGAGCTGACTGGCGCTTCATTTCAGGATTGAAAACCGGGATCCAGGTCTCATCCATTGTCACAGTCAATGCACAGCAATTCTTATTCACTCCGTCATCACGAGTTTACATTGCCTGGCAACATGTCACGCTTGCAACCTTGTGGTTGTCCGTCAGCATTCGCAGCATCCACCCAGAGGAAACTTTTCGCATTTGCAGGTCTTCATGCAAGATTGTGTACACAGATCCCACGAAAATGCTAACTTTCGAGATGATGTGCTCCGCACTCATTCATCGATCCTCCAAAACAGCTTTCTCCACTCGCTTGATCATATCGTCAGACCGGCTGGTGAAAGGCCGACGTTCTGCCTTCTTTGAACTGTCGCACCCACGAACGCACATTGAACACATCCGTGACACAATCACCACATATCTCACTCAAGTGATGATGAATTTCAATTGGTGTCACACCATGTAAATTGGAAAACGAATGATTGCATGATGTTATTGTAATGAATACGTCGCCACATTAAATATCAAAAACAGTGCTCACTCTCGCCGCGGCTGCTCAAGTTCTGTGTGCCGCACAGTTGTCATATTCGTCACGAGTTTACAACGAGTGCATGTGTACTTTAAAAAAATTTCATGATTCTACATTTTTTCAGTCATGAGAAAAAACATGAAAAGTGTTATAACTTGAATGCACCTTGTAATATCCTAAGGTTCAAGTAGTTGTGCAAATGGTGCTAACAATGTCTGTGGGAATCAAAGCTGTCAAGATAAATAGAAATTAAAGCTAAATTCAATATAATATTGACGAATTTCTGTCCATAAATCTCAGCATCCCACTAAAAGGGGATAAACCTTGATTCATTTGACCACGTGGCAAGTTTCGTGTCCTTAGTCCAGTTTCGATGTTCCTTCGCAAACTGAAGCAGTTTTCTTCGCTCAACATCACACTATGAGACAAGCATCACTTATTTAATTGATTAATGAACGCTAAGCATATTGCACCTGAGATTGGCGGTATTGATGTCGTTGATGATGTCTTGTTGAGTGAGGGCCTGAATTACAGCTGGATTGTCGCCCCATAGTTCCAGAATGCCCAGCTGCAGACACTCCTTTGGTATCAGCGCCAGCACCTGCACACGTAGTTTTACTGTGCTAGTTGTTGTACCAGTACAAGCATTTGAACACAGAGTCGTACTTTGCATGTCAAGACATCAGTACAAAAACATGCGCACAATTCCCTGAAGTAACTTCGAAACTATAAAACTTTTACTATCAAAAATACTTCTATTATTCCGTTCAAATGATTCACGATTAAATCTCCTAAAATGTTCATTAGTTATCTATTTCTACCCAGGAAACTTAACTTTCTACTTTTGTTAAACAATTATTAATTTCTTTTTTTTTAAGGTATAGATTCAACGTAGCGGCTGTGATTTATTTAGCAGACATATTAACTTTCACTTAGTCACTAAATTTCATTCCGCCAACTTCGACAACGTGTCGAGGCGATAAAAAGACCAGAGTTAATATACTCTGATGATCATTTAATATTGTACGATTCATTGAAATGATACTATACTTTTCGATTCATTTTATTACTTCTATTTTTTTAATAAATTCACATCGATTGAAAAATCGTTGCTAAATATCAATCGCCCAGTTAATTATTTACCGACATTTGATCTTCTCATGCTATACCTAACTAGAAACCTCAATATCAATGTTAATTCATTCATTCAACCTCAAGTCAATGCTACAGCATGAACATTTCAGTTCTCTCTAGGTGTGTTTTTGAGTGTTGTTAAAACGAATAAACATACTACAGCTACACTCATATGATAGAAGAAAGCGTCGGTCAAGTGATGTTAGCATCCGCTACGTTTCTTACAAATTTAGCTGCTTCGTGAATGTGAAGTGAATTTTATGAATAGCTGTGCCCACAACTGCGTCACGAATTATAAAACAACCTCATGAATTATGCCACTAAGTGAAGATGCTTCAACTTTTTCCGTGCATGACAAGTTGGAAACCACATTTTTAAAGTTGATTCAAATATTTTTTGTAGCAGTTGAATATCGTTGACGACGTGACTCACCCCACAGTATATTTGATCCTTGAGCACAACGGACCAGTCGGTCTGGACAGCCAGGCCACCTGATTTCTCTCCTTTTAAGTCCACATTGGTTGATTTACCAGACACGGGTACCCTGTGGTAGGGTGCATAGAACCATGATACTGAAGGTGACAACAATTTGAAGCGTTCTTCATGAGAAGTCTCATTGTATGTAAGAGCCTCACTCAGCAGATATTTGTGAAGCTAAACAAAACAACATAACACAGGGAAAGACATGAGTTCGTCAAGTTCGGAGAGAAATAAATGTCCCTTCATTGAATCAATGGACATACTTAATTTACATTATGACACACCGCAGTAAAAACATTTCAGTAAATGAATGAATTCGATGTGAATTCATAACGTAAGGAATAATAAATAAAAAACATGAGAAATGAGTACGACTTTTGTGATTGTATGGGCTCGATTTAATTGATTTTTTACCATTGCAATAATATTGATTCTAAAGAAGTCATGACGCTTTGCTTATAAATGCTATCACTTAAAATGACGTTATCAAGAAAGGTCAGGGCAAAAATAAAAATATTCAGCATTAGCACATCAATTAGAACATAGTGTTGTCTCATCACCTGAAGATATTTATTTCAGGTTGGCTGTTATTTGTATTACCAAAATACGATGCCATGGTCCGCTATCAAAGTGATGCCAATCATGGTTCAGAAATTGAATGAAGTATTCCTTCACAAGTCAAAAACCATGTATATGCAACTAAGTATCAAAAATGCTTCTGACTGTAATTCTGAAGTTTCTGCATTCATTCTATTCAAGATTGTTAGACATGATTAGTTTCACACTCAGTGTACGATGCAGAGTTCATAGAATCATGAACCCACCTCTCTAACATAATTACCTGCATAATTTTTCATGGATATCACTACATCCACCAACCTTTTATACTAATACATTAATGTATCCAAAGAAACAGCAAGTGATCTTCCTTTTCTGTATAATATTAACCGTTCGGTTATTATAAACCGAACGGTTTATAACTCAGAAAAGATGCTGGACCAATGACTTTTAATTCACAACACGGAGTCATGATTTACGTCTATCAAAAAAAGGACCTTGAATGAGGCTCTTGATTTGAGATCTTCGTAAAACTTCTTATTTTAAAGTAGATTTTCTGTGTTGAACATTTGATTTCAAGATTTATTTGGCTGATGGTATTTGTAACCTTTATAGAACATTCAGCAAAAATGCAAGTGGTAGGCGGCATCATTTTCTACACAACTAAAACAGTATTCAGTTAAGGGGTTTTTCATATTCTTTTGTGATATGCATTTCAGACATAGTGTAATTAGCTAAACTTATGTACTTTTAACACAGAAGTTTGGCTTTGTAATTTTTTACTATATGATGTAATTTACGCATATGTAACAATGTATTTTCTTATTTTTAACGTCCATATAATCACACTAATATGAGAAAAAGCGGTTATGTCAAAGAAGATATACATACTGAAACACGAAGTGCACCTTAATTGTTACTTAATTTTCAGAACGTATTTCCTGTGAGTCAAGGACATCACCTGAAACAATAACCATTCAAATAAGATATTTTCAACACGTAGACGACGCTTAAGGAACGAACAATAAAGAAGGAAGCTCTGCTTGACTTGCAACTAGGATCAGTTTATGCATGAGTGGGTATCATGAATGCGATGAGAACACGATGACAGACAAGACAGCATGAACATAGTGTTTGAAAATCGGCCAGCGGAAATTACTTAATAACAGAGTAGCTTGAAAGTGCAAGCAATGATTTTCCAGACGGCTAAAGCACCAGATAATTAACGTGCTATTGTTTTGAGAAAAACAGAATATTGACGTACTATACTAATTACAAGGGAAAATTTTTTCAGCATCCCAGTGTTCAGCTGTTATACTCGTACGTTTCTCGTCTGTATATTGTTAATTGGGTATAAGTTGTCAAATATTGACTGTTTTATGTTCACTATTTTATGGGATGAGCAACATTTTTCTAACTTGATTGCTTCCCCTGAATTGCATTATGGTACTGATATTCCGGTCACTATTATCACGTGGATATAATTGCTTAGGCAAATGTGCAATGCGTGACTTCGTAGATGTATTTTTCCCCGAATTCTGAGATAACTAATCACGCTGTGCCCATATTTCACAGAGCAGATGCATGTACTTGTTATTACAAGACCCCGTCAGAGCTTCCGATAAGCTACTAAGAGAAGACCTGCACTTTGTACCAGAATGTAAAGCATGTATCAGATTTTCCAGGCTCATTTACCTATAAATCATATCAAATCTTAATATGTGTGCTTAATTTAGCTCGACTTCTTAATCGAGGGCTGGAGTGTAGATGAAAAATGCGCCCGACCAGTTTGGAGTCATAAGTGTGTCTTGCAAGTCAATGTTCTCAGCGCGAAAGTTTTCACCACATGCTTCGATATATCCGCTTTTTGATAAGTATGCATCTTGTAACTGCTCTTTAAGTCCGTAACGTAATTATAAATACCATAACTTTTGAAAATCCATTCATGTACCATCAACAAAAAATTTTGAAAAAACTTGCCTTAATATTTTACCCAGTTTTGTTCGTGATGTATGAATGATGGTTTTCTATTGCTTAGTCACTTATCACGTACAATGATTCATGTCTTCTCAATGTGTCGTGGATGGCATGTGTGGCGGTACGCGTTGATGACACATGATGCTGAGCTTAATGCTAAAAAGCAATACGTGACTCACCTGAAGCAAAGGTTTGTTTGGTTTTTGGACACGCCGAACTGATCTTCCACTTTAATATCTGCAACTTCTTTGTATATCCTGTACATCTGTGCAACGATAAAAAATTAATTACGTTCTGCTTCTACTCATACACAGTATAACGATGACAAAATAAGTGCTCTCTATAGATGCTAACTCCATACTACGCCATTGAGTTTTTCTTTTAGTAGAGCTGATGCATATTTTCTATAGTTGTAACTGCGCTTTTAATCAATTAATTCAATGAACATTAACCCCCTATAACGTGAGAGATATTCGCTGCTAAAGAAAACTCCATCTACATCTACATCGACATGCCTACTATCGGCGCAATCACGATACTCGTGTATTCGTTAATAAGAGAAGTAAAATCGTGGCCTCATCCACTATCAGTGGGAGCCAACCAGACGCAAAGTAGCCCATGCTACTGTAGGCCACCGCTAGTGATAAGAGCAGGTGTTCACACAGCATGTTTCCCTTAAGAGACCTCAAGCATCCCACGTGCCCGTATATCTCCACCTCGTCGTCCTCAGGTCACTCAACGCCACATCCAGATAACATAAATACACTTTAATAAAGAAGCCAAACCTTTTAATAGATTGTTGCGATTCCTTGCACACCTTAACACCGTCGCGCTGATGTCAGTACATATTCCTTCAATTTATACTCACTTCTTAATCGTTATGGGCACACACTCGTGTGTTGTTCAACAAAACTTGGTCATGTGAAAAAAATTTAGATGGTCGGTAGTATATTCGTATTGTGAATACTCAAGTGAGCTTACTGTGCTGAGAGGCACAATTTGTGACAGTAACGCTGTTTCGTAACTTGGAAATTTTGATGGAAATACGGAGTAAGTTTAAAATGTTTGATGCTTATACGAGTATATTATCGCACGTGTACACCTGCCATGATACTATTAAATCTGCCCAGATGGGGGACGAGTCCATTATCCAGTGATCTTATCTCACCTCATTTTATTAATAAACGTGTATGTGTTTCTTTCAATTAGTTTTTTAGATGGTATGCATTGCTCCCTCACCTTTGGAATCATTTGCTTCAGAACATTGAAGTTGTCAGTAGCACCTCTATACCTGAAAATTATGTTTCAATTTTACTCATAACTTCTTCTCGTATGAATCTTTGCATAGCTCAGAGTGTATCTAATCAGGGACGGAATGTGAGTACATCCGAAGCTTAGTTTGCAAGTCATAATATTGTAGTCATTCAGCACAATCTCTTATTGATCGAATTGAGGACGTTGCGGTTGTTCGCAGTTATACGACATGTTACTGCAAATTGTTTACATTTATCACATTTATGAGTTTAGTCACTTGAAATGGTGGTCTTATCACTTATCATGCAGTTAATTGAAGGCTTCATTGATTGCCGGCAACCACTCACCTCCTGCACGACGACGGGCGTGAGCACGTTGTCCGCCTCATATAAAACCATCTCAATGCGCACAGTGTTCGGGAACTCTTCCTTCTGCCACTCAAGCGCCGTCACGAAGTCAGAGTTCTAACAAATAAATCAGGATGTCAGACTCTAGGTTGAACAGTAGAAGCAAATGAAAACTGAGATGAACGCAGTGTATCTCAGTTTTCGGGTAACATCAGGACACGTCCTAGTACAGCAGAGTAAGCATTAAGAATGAGGTAGCTTATTGCTTCAGACCTTATAATATTTAGATGCTTACTCTTGTGCCTGTCATATCTGGATTATTTCCCAGGAATAAAAAATTTAGTGAACAATTACTACTTATTTAAATATTGAAACTTTTGATAAGCTCAAGGCCTGGATGATTTTACTCAAATACTTAAGGATTTCAAGCTTACTGTGATGTAAAAAAAATGAAAATTTAGTTGAAACTTTAATTAATCAAAAGAATTTGGTATATAAAAGTTCACAGCTGAAATAGGAGCACATAAGAAATATTCTGAATTATTTTAGACGTTAAGATGTACAGTAAACCTTTTTCATGATTGTAAGTCGCTTGTTTCACAAATTGATATTCGTGGACTGCAACAAATTGCGATGCCTAGTGAAATTTATTATAAAAACGATTCCAAAAACGGTGCAGAATCACGAAAAATGATACAGTCAGGATGCGCAATATAGTGACGATACTGCTCCTAAAAAACAGTACCGTCAAAATTATTTTAAGGAGGTTGATAACAATTCCTCGTTTAAATTGTGCGTATTACGTCTGTTTCATATTAAATACATGTGAATCTGAATACCATATTAAATATACCCTCAAAATCTCCGAAAGTTTCGAGAGAAATCAGTCTTTCGAACACTGTTCTCAGATTAAGATTATGATTAGAACATGTCATTATTAGCATTTCAAGACACCCCCCTGTTGTGATTGTAGCTGAGTAAGACATAGAACATCAATACGTTGACAAAGTTGCGGTGGTGCCTGGGAATATTCTCATCCATACTGGACCCACCTGGGGAATCCAAAGCTTCTCAGGTCGGGATTCCATGTAGAAGTTGAAGAAACCCAAAGAGCACAAGCCAGTGAAAAGTAAACAAAAAACAATGTACAACACCGGTCGCTGGGCCACACTTCGTCCGTGCCTGCGCGTGGAAAATGAACAAAACACTGCCATCACGTGAATGTAAATGTATTTTATGTTGTGGTGCATCGTAAGCTTTTAACTCGCACAAAAAAAGGCGGAGAACACTACAAGATTCCACCTCCGTAAGACTAATTAGACACAATCTTTGAAGAATGAACTTCTAATAATTGGAAAACCGTTAGCAGGGTTAGGTACATATTTTTCAGTCGTTTCTCACTTTCTCACAAAAAAATTTAACCAGTTCTGATCAATGTTAATGTGTTACATCAAAAATACGACATAAACAAATACATAAATAATTTTAAAAAAATCTAATCTATGCGAAACATAATGCCGTTGAATATAATCAGTATATCTCCAGATAATTATTAAACGAATCAAGTACTTGATGAACATTATTATTAGCGAATGGCTGCAGCAGCAGGCAAAAGACTGTAATTGCTTTAAGAGGCGCTACTTTTTGTACGTACTGAGCGACGGCCGTACTAGAATCGGCCGTAATACAATAGCAGCTTTACCTATATTCGCATCATGTTTTTCAAGCCCTATATATCGCTGACATTAATATCTAATGTACACTACTATAAAATACTTGAAAACTTTGAAAATATACTGTTTATAATAAATATAAGAGCGAAATAAGAATCAATATTATTTTAGTATGTACTCGTATGACCGTATAAGTGATCGCTTACCAGTAGAAGCCCTGTTCCATGGCAGAAATAAATGTGTAAGATGCTCTTCCCAGACATCCCGGTACGCTGCGTGGCTTTGGTGCACGGTCAGTCATCACCTACACTTAGAGTTTATGGCAATGTTTGTTAAACTGGAGTATTACTGAAATATATTAGGTCTAACATGCGTACATCTCAACTGACTAAGTCCCATATTATATTCTAGGTCTCTTGAATGCAAGCGAAGTCCGTCTTACAAACCTAAAACTGTGTCATCCTAAATTAGATTTCAAAGCATAAAATTGAAGGGAAAATGTTGTTATTAGCACCTGTTAAATTGTGCAAGGCACGATGTGTCGTTAATAACATTTATCCTAAAATTATGGCGCCGGAGTAAAGTGATCATATCCCATTATGTTGGAGTGCCGCTGCCGACATGGTTGACGCGGCTAGAAATACGGCATGGGACTTGGGTAAACAACCGAATAATTATCGAAGTAATTATCCGACCCAAGAATGGGCCAGAAGGTTCGTTCCTATAGCCTCATTCTATTCTATTCTATTCTATTCTAGTAATGATTGCGACATGGGAATTGGATTTCAACCCAAGAATGGTGTTTCAAGATGTTTCAATGTGTTGCAAGGTGTTTCAAGGGGTTTTAAGTCAAAATCTTGGAGCCAGAATCTGACGCATAGAATAGAAGAAGTGAACTTCATAGCAATGATCTGCTCTCAAATCCAGTTAAGACGCACTAGCATTAGAAAAAAATATTGATTTAGTTCGCCTGCTGACGAAATCAAGAAGCAGACGAGGAGGATTTTTCGACGCTCGTCATACATTTAATGGATAATTTCTATGCAATTAAAATGATCCCAGCGTACAACCCTCTTCCGCATAGACATAATCGTCACAACTCAGTGGCAACCTGTTCAAAAAGAAGTGCTTCAGAAGGTCAAAACTCCGTTGCATCATTTAACACGACACAAGGAACCTTAAAGCAATGTTTTCCAAACTGTCTTGCGTGGCATAGCGGTATTTGTTTTCATTGTACTTGGAACTGGTTATATATCTGAGTAATATTAGTTTATACCAGAAACAATACAGGCAGATGATGACCCGCGAACCGGCATTGGTTTGTGGCCCACCAGGGGCACTGCCCTAGATGACAATCACAGCATCAACTGTGCTTCCATTGTAGGTCCCTCGGCGTAGCCAGGTGACTGAAAGTGATGGCAACCTAACTGGATTCAAGAACAACTTATTCCTTATAAAGTATGCAGTGATCATTTTACAGTTTAAATGGCACCAGTAATATAAGTGATTCTATTATTGCCTGAAAGTCGGTGTCTGTGAGGTGCTCGCTCAGCTCCCGTTATGGTTTCCCGGTAATTACAGACTATGATACTATTTACAGCATGTATGAATGAAATGCTTTGCTATGATCTCTGTAAGGGCTCATGTGTATGCAATAATTTATGTGAATATCAATGGTTTAACCCTTCTAAGTCAATATTTGGTGAGAATTGAAACTAGATCGTTTTATACATAAATGCGAAATTCACCATAAAATGTCAAAAACACATATAATTAAATGCAGCTCAGATGATATCTTAACTTTCAGAATTTCTTGAGGGTGGCAGGGGAAGTGTAGTAAAGATTTTGAACACCCTAAATTACCCATAATTTCCAACTTTTTATCACACCCCTCCCCAAAGTTACTTCTCCGCTCTCGAGGTACACAAGCAGCTCATCTTGTGAAGCACAGTGCACAAGCAGCTCATCTTGTGAAGCACAGTGCACAAGCAGCAGCTCAACTCTGCACAGACTACGATGACGAGTTCGCTGAACTGTTTCCTATTGGCTTATCAGACTCTATCTCTCGACCTTCGAATGGGCTACATCTCAAGAAATAGTAGCTCACGTTCATAGTAGAACTGCCATTACTGAATCCCGAACTGTTTCACTTCTATGCGGCTGAAAGTCAATTGGCAGATAATTTCTACCATCTTAAAAGACCATGTTTGTATAAAATAGCAGTTCCTCTTTCTGAATGCTTCATTTTTAGAGGATAAGCCATACTGATCAGTCCTTCACGAAACAGTTTTTAAAGATATATATATATATATATATATATA
Organism: Trinorchestia longiramus; assembly: GCA_006783055.1. Taxonomy (NCBI): domain Eukaryota; kingdom Metazoa; phylum Arthropoda; class Malacostraca; order Amphipoda; family Talitridae; genus Trinorchestia; species Trinorchestia longiramus. Next base: position 71,035 of record VCRD01000820.1, on the reverse strand, counting down.
TATATATATATATATATATATATATATATA
>VCRD01000820.1:51522-66723 GCA_006783055.1 Trinorchestia longiramus | reverse complement strand
GTGAACGGAATCTCCGAGTGGAACTACCCAGAAAAACCTCTTGTATCCGTTTTCAGCCTGGGGGCTAATTTTCAGAAATCAATAAAACATCCCTGAAGGCGTGGAGCTGCATGGACCCAACTCCGAAGCTCCAATAAAAGTGAAACAAGAAGAAGAAGAAGAAGACTTGTAATTTACTTGATTGGCTCACGGATGGAATGACTGCGGGTGGCCCTTGAGGAATTAGTTTAGACGCCTCTGGCTCACAGGAGATAAACTCTGGGATGCCACCCTGTTGCATGTGTGTGTTTTAGAGGAAATTAAAGGCCCCAGCTAAACGATGGCCATCAAATGTAAGTCTAAACGTAGCTTTTGAAAATTTTCCAAGACGAGCCTAGCGCATTGAGGAATAACTGGGATGCTACCCTGTTATATGTGCGTGTGTCTGCAAATAATTGCCTGCAGGTATTGAGCAGAATTATTCTGATCAGTACATGTAAAATGAGCAGTTAATGGGCAATTAATTAGTGCACATGCACTTGTATAGAAGCTATGCATGGAACATAATCAAAGTCAAAATTTGGGAGTCAGAGCATGCTGTTAGTTGAGAAGTGTATAAATATTTACAAATTTTTTCAATCCAATCTGTTTACTTCATCTTTACAGAAGTCTTTTGGCCTGACTAAGCATTTTCATTCAGCTGAACAAACAAAGGGCAAATTCAAGAATTTATTTCATTAAAAGCTTAGATTTGCCTTCAGTTTGTAGGAGCATCGCATCAACTATGTTTGCTGGAATTTCATCACCTTCAGGTTAGTAATGCTTTGCAACTTGGTAAATATTGAAACATTTTTGAAGAATATTTGAAATATTTAATGATAGCAAACTCATTTCTCTCTATGAGTTGGTTGTGGATGCATTATTTCTTCTCTATATAGAAAATATATGGTGGATTGAGTGTAGATAAAACTATGAATTAATTATACAAATAAATTCAATGGTAGGGTACTTATTAGTAACCAAATTTCTACTCCACTTGTTAAAAATGTCTGTCAACTTGCTAAAAATTGAAGTTCATTCATACATGTTCTGTTTACCCAAAAGCACGAATGACATATGAAGTTGTTGATGTTCATATTTAGTTCATAATATGTACTGGTAGCCCATCCCAAAGAAATTGTTCTTTGTATAGCACAAAGACAAATTCTGTAAGCACAAGTACCTCTTCAAGTAATACACAGTAAATGTTGTTGTATATCATATAAGCTAATTGTGATCTATGCCTGCCCAGATAGGCACTGTAGTATTAGATATAGCTTTCTTTTAAATTTTTTGCATTTTATTCTTCCTGGAAATTATGCAAATGAAACATTCCTTCATATTTGATTGAATCAACTAATCTTAAATGTTTCTAAAAGTTTTCCTCCTTCCTGCTCCAGATTAAAAATCATTGAACAAGTTGCACATGACAATGATTAGTTTGAACTAATCACTGCAATTAGAAAGTGAAATGGCTGAATATAGTTCTTATTCAACTTGGATGCACTACAATATATTTTTAACCCTGTATCTGCAGTCTGATGTTACTTATGAAAAGACTGACATTCTAACCATTACCTTCATATTGCAAGAGGATTTTTAGTTGAAACTTGAATAAACTGCTTAGCAGAATAGTTTTGTTTTGGAACAAGATCAGCCACAACAACATTTGTTTTAATTTAGCTATAAAGAAGAGATTAGGTATATTTTGTCAATGGATTGAATTATTGCATCTAATATCAATGTATATTCAATCTCTAGAAAGTAAATGCTCATCATGTGTATAGGGGGTACATGAACCAAGAACAGCAGAGATGCAGCTTAAGGAAGCTGCGTGCACATCTCCTGCATCACACTACCCAGTGTTAAGAGCTTCAGTCACACTACCCAGTGTTAAGAGCTTCAGTCACACTACCCAGTGTTAAGAGCTTCAGTCACACTACCCAGTGTTAAGAGCTTCAGTCATGCAGGCTGAGTCAGTAGACAGTTAGTCCACTGAAAATCCAACTAGCAGAACTAATGGGACTTGATGCTGACTTGTACTTCTCAAGTTTTAACAGTAAATTGGACAATAGTTCAAACATGAAATCCATAATAATTTGATTACCATTGGAATAGTTGGCTAAAATAATTTGATATTTTAAGTTATAATAAATTAGAAAATAAAGTGTGATTGAGGAATTTGTATCTACTAGAACTATTATAACATTTTCAATCAAATTGTGTATGTAAATTATTTGACTTATTTTTCTTATTCTTTAGTAATATGGAAGTTACTTGTACACATGAACCAGCTAAGGCAAGGGTACCTGTTTATTTTCTCTGGTAGTCAAATTTAACACCTAATTATATTTCTTTCAGACCACAATCAGCCAGAATTATATGAAGAAGTTAAACTCTACACAAATGCCAGAGAAAGAGAAAAGTAAGTAATAAAGGTAAAAGTAAATTTCTTGCATAATGATGGAATATTGGTACCATTACAATTGAAGTGTGGACAGCACTAGTGAACTATTCGCATTTTTTCCCGTGGTAAATATAATATATTTTCCACAGGAAAAAATGCAAGTAGTCCACTCCTGTGCTTATCGAGGGTTGACTGTACATGCTGTCACTTGTAGAGTTGTTTTACTGATAATCTAAAAGACTCTTAGCTTACCACATAAAGTTGCAGTAATGATTCTCTGAATTTAGATCTGCCTTTAATGGGAGAAAGTAAATAGAAAAGTGTAAGTGATTTGAGTTGTCTGAAAATTTGTTAGAAAAATGTTGATGAGGTTTGTTATGGACTGGGAAAGAGCTTAAATGTTGTAATAATTACCACTAGGCATGTATGAGTATTTCTGCAAATTGAGCAATGAAATAGGACATGGGTCAGAACTTGAGTTATGAATATTATGTCTATGGAGTTTCAAAGGTTGTATTGAGTTGACGTATCCTATGCTTTGATGATTGTTGCACCTACTTTGTGTAATGTGAAGAATTTAGTGCTTGAGAGAAGATGTAATGTGTTTAATGTAGCTGCAGGCTCAAATTTCAGAGTGTGAGAAAACAGGAGGTACAAAACCTGTACAAGATTTATTTTAGGCAGTTTTCACTGAATTAGTTTTTTATTTTGCCTCAAAAAGAGAGGCAATTGTTAAAAACTGACCATTTTAGCTTACAATTTCAAACTTAACATTTGATATTATTCCTGTTGTATTTTAAGCATTCTAAGATAGAAAGGTACTTTTATTCCAAGTATGGAGCTGCAACCCATTAGATACAGACCTTGGAATTTTTTACTTGGCCAAGTGAGGATGTAGTGGAGTAATTTTCAGACTGGAAGGAAAATTCATCATGCAAATGGTACTCACTCATTCTTCACATATCAGTTTTCCTACTTTTGAGTTGTGATTCTTTAATGGAAGAAAAAACTTAAGTTTGGAACAATTTTGTGTGTTCAGACTTTTTTGTTGAGAAAATTATGTTGCTCAGAATATCCTTCAACTTGAAAATGTTTCTAAATATGTTAGCTGATTATGCATGAAATAGATGCACATTGAAAGAATAAATAAAAATTTTAGGAGGTTGAATAACTTATTTATATTTTGGAAAAACACCATGTTCATGGATGGTTTTCTAATACCTACCTTTAATTTAATCCTCATAGTATATATTTTTTAAGGATTATGAGCAAGTCTGAAACCAGTTAGTTCAATATATGTATGTAGTCTGTTTCTCTCAGATTAGAATATGATAATTTCCTCTCTTTTTTTTGGACAGAAATGACAACCAGGCAGAATTATATGCTGTGGTGAACACGCTACAAAATTTGGAAAAGATGTACATCAAGGTGAGAGTTTCATTGTTTCTAATTATTTTACATTTTGATATTATATGGAACATTTGATTCCTTCAGAAATTCAAAATACCATTGTGGAATGTAACAAAATCCCTGACTGAAAATCATACATCACATGCTTGTTGTCCTATGACTATTGTAATCATATTATGTATTTTGTGCAGGATGTCGTGCCTCCCCAAGAATATACTGCATGGTGCAGCAAGCTGCTTGTGCAGTACAAGGCAGCTTTCAAACTCGTACAGGGAGAGGAGTTCCCGGACATAAATGCATTTGTATCCAAGTATAAAGTTCGTATCTTGCATGCACTTGGAGTGTGTGTCAGGGGCTGAATTTAATTTTCTATTTATGAGTGCCTAGCGTCAGTTATGTTCCAATATTGTGGTCGAGAGCATCGACGTGTCGCTTATTAGTTCGGAAACCAGTGCATAAATTTGTGTTAGTTTACCAAAATACTTACGCACATGTAAACGTTCCCAGTAATTTACAAATTTCCGTCTTGTTTCTCTGAAAACTGAAGCTGTGACTGTGGGGTGGTACACATATTGATGTAGTTTTAGTTTATGCTGCATGAAGTGGTGTTTGCTCTTTAGTAGCAAGTATAAAATGACATCTTCAATTCCATAATTTGCAATATTTTGAGAAGTCGCCATAAGGGACAACACTACATGTCAGCTGCTGTCACTGCTTCACATTGCATTCTTCCATCAGATGAACTGTAAGGCAGCTCTTGAACGCATCAAGGAAGACAGGCCCATAACCATCAAAGACGACAAAGGCAACACCAGCAAGTGTATTGCCGACATTGTTTCGGTCAGTACTTTAGGGAATTGTAGCGTTTCCTGCTCTTATATTGATCCAAGTTTACAAAAAATCTGCGCTGGTTTGATCTAAGTTTACAAAAATTTCTGGCGTCTGAAAATTCCCTTTCGAAATTGTACTTCCAAGCTTTGACATCAATAATAGCGGATTTAGCTGCTTCAAAAACTAATTTGTATCTAAACAATAACTCCAAAAACTATCCTGAGTCTTAGTTATTCTAGGTAAGTGACTGGAGTTATAATACAGGGTGCAGCAACACAACTTCCGTTTTTCAAAGGAAGTTCCTTTAAAAAGAGTAGTTATGTTGCTGCACCCTTTATTAGGGTTGTGGGGTGCGCGTCAGTGTATCGCCTGCATCCAATTCTGAGCACTTGGAACTGAAATAAATTGTTATTCAAAATTGAATTGAGAACAGAGAATGAATTTATGCAGGTTAATTTCTGTGATATTAGCACGAAACGAAATTCTGTAGGTGTTAAATTGGGTTCTTATTAGGAAACACAATATCACCATGGATATGATGAGACTTTTTTAATGAGCCAGCCTAAATATGTCATTAGATTTTTATGTTTAAATATGGTAATCAGTAGGTAAAACAGGAATTGTGAGTAGGGTCGTAAATTTACGGGCGAAAAAGCTATTCTTTCTAATTTTTTCCCTTAAGTGTTGAGGTCGAATGCATTTAAGTGTAAAGTGGGTTGCAAGGTAAGGTAATATAGGTATTAAATATGAAATTTGTCTTACATGTGATTTACCAGTATGGCTAGCGTCTGAATTATTAGGAAACGAAATATTTAGATGATATACAAAGTGTTGTTTGCACTTATACAATTTAAATAATTAATCGACATCTTGGGGAAAACTTCCTACCCCCTGTACGTGCATGTCTAGAGTCGTGCCCATTCTTTTTTTTTGCAATTTCATTTAGTTTTTCCCAATTAATGTCTTGTAATGTAAGCTCCTTCAAATTGTATTTCTGTTTTCTTTTATAAAGTATTTTTTAAGTAGAGTACCGTGAAGATAATATATATTTTTTTCAAATGAGCTGGTTTTTATTATTATTTTGGTGGTTGGTACCTTCATGATAACAGCCAGGACAAACCAGCAGAACGTCCACTGCCTGATGCGTTGCTGGTCAGTCGTGCTTATTAGGTCATAATGCGCCTCAGTGTTGAGGTGTATGTGATATGAAACTGGTTTATTTTCAGTCGCCCTCAACATCTTGAAAGGAACTAGGCTATGTTACTATTGCATATACAGATTGGTTGCAATTAAATTTGTTTTGAAATATATGGTAGGATTCTTTTTCTCCGCCTTGTCTAAGTGTCTCTGTACGTGTCATTGTTTGCAGATGTTCATCACAACAATGGACAAACTTCGCTTAGGCATCAATGCTAATGATGATTTGCAGCCAGACCTGAAGGAGCTACATGAGAGTATGGGGAGACTGTCACTCATTCCTTCCGTGAGTAAAAAGTGTCACGTCGACTAGAGACGGAATTGTTTTTGTACTTTTTGCTTCTTTTTCGGTGATTGAAAATGCTAATGTGAACTGTGCCTGCATCACATCAGCTCAATGCAAAGGATATGTCTGAAAGCTAATTTTTGTGTCCTAACAGGACTTTGAAGGCCGTGAAAAGGTGGGTGAGTGGGTCATGAAAATGGAAAGCATGACTGCGGATCAGACTCTATCGGAAAGCGAAGTCCGCCAACTGATCTTCGAATTAGACAGCGCCTACAATGCCTTCAACAGACTTCTGCAGCATACGTAGTCTCTCTTATCTGTAGTATTTTAACGCTTCTATTTGATTTTGAGGGTTCTTTCACTAGTACTCCATGTTTTTTTACGTAAATAACTTCCTATATTTTTATCTTGATCGCATGAGAGAAAAGGTAAAAAAATTTGCTGACAGTGTACCGTTAACATTAATCTCAAGAACTTATCTTTAACGATTGTGTTACGGTTATAGACTCTGTAAGACGTGAATTACTACCTAATGAATTTAAATTCATAATAATGCGTCTTTATTGAATTTATTCATATTCGGCTCTCTCTAAAGCCAATTTTTGGGTTCTAGATTGCCTCTTTATGGACTCGGATTTAGCGTTCATTTTCGTCAAATCGGCATCTAAAATTAACATTTCCTTTTGAGCGTTCCGTATATGTTTGAATATTCATGTTTTAACTTTTTGAAATTAAATAAAAAATTTTGTGGGTCGTTTCTAATAATTTCGTCAAAATGTATAAATATTTATAACTTGAATAGTATGTATAAATCAACATCTTTATATGTAGTATGTTTTGTATGTAGGTAAAAGATATACAGGGAGGGTTAAAAGTAGCCTTACAGTTATTTCATTATCTGTTTGTGTTAACTGTAACCCTACTTTTGGCCCACCCTGTATGTACGAACTGAATCCGTAAAAATTGTATACTCTACTTTTGAGTAATTTTCACCCGAAGCATTTGTGAACGGTTAAATGTTCCATAATTTCTATACCATAACGTGCCCAATGTTATGTTTCTTGCCTGATTTCCAGCCATTATTGAAGCGAAATTCCGTTGTGATGCACATAACGTGTCATTTGAAGTTAGTGTCTGTCACACACTGTGGTGATCTATCAGGTTATAACAGGAGTTCTGTCCAATTTTTGAGCTATATGTTTAGGGCACGAATACTTCAATTTAGCTTGTTAATCTTGTATGCTTATCTATGGTAATTAATAAAATATTATTTCTTCTTTCAGATTGTGTAATAATTATCGTTATTAATAACTATTTTTAGCCCTAATATACACTCCAAGTAAAGAGCATATCAGGCATATTTTACTGTTTGAATTTCATAAAGGCAATACGGCAAGCTCAGCAGCATAAACACTCAAAGACACTTATGGAAATGATGCTGTGAATGAAAAGACTTGCAGAAGATGATTTTCACGTTTCAAAAAGGATGACTTCAGTCTGAAAGACGAACCGAGAGCAGGATGCTCAAAACAACTCAATTCTGAGCAATTGCAAGCTGCCATTGATGAAAATCTAACCTTCACTAATAGAGAACTGAGCAAAACCTTTAATGTAAGCCATATGACCGTATATCGGGAAATGAAAAGACTTAGCAAAGTCTCAAAGGCTGGGAAATGGGTCCCACACGATTTGTAAGAAATCAACAGGCAACAGCGTGTGACCTGTTGTGTTTCACTGCGTTCTTGTGAACTTCAGGCACCTTTTTTAGACCGAATCATAACTGGTGACGAGAAGTGGATCCTTTACAACAATGTTAAGCGCAAAAGACAGTGGCTAAGTCGTGGTTCAAAGCCAATTCCACAGCCGAGAAGTGGACTTTCAACCTAAAAAAATTCTTTTGTGTGTTTGGTGGGATTTGAAGGGAATTGTTTTATGAACTAATGAGTGACAGTCAAACAATAACATCTGAAGTTTACTGTCAGCAGCTAACTCGTTTAAAAGCAGTTTTACAGGAAAAACGGCCTTCTTTGATCAATCGAAAAGGAGTGATTCTGTACCATGTCAATGCCAGACCCCACACTTCAAAAGCAACCAAAAATCTCATTGAAGAATTTGGCTGGGAAGTCATGCATCACCCACCATATTCTCCCGATCTTGCTCCAACCGATTTTCATCTTTTCATGAGCTTACAGAATCATTTAATGGTACATAGGCTTACTTCAAGAGGAGAGGTAGAAATGAAGCTAGTTTCTTTTTTTTTTGAGTCCAAACTGGCTAAATTCTATGAAGAAGGAATCAGAAAGCTTATGGCAAGATGGGAAGATGTAATTAGTAAAAATTGTGACTATGTTGAAGACTAAATAAATATATTTTTGACAGGATTTTCACTTTATTTCAAGTTCAAAAAATGGACGGAACTCCTGTTACAACCTGATAGCAATTATACCTAGTTCCCCTCTGCTCTGTCTACCGTGTCTCGCTAGCTCCCCTCTGCTCTGTCTACCGTGTCTCGCTAGCTCCCCTCTGCTCTGTCTACCGTGTCTCGCTAGCTCCCCTCTGCTCTGTCTACCGTGTCTCGCTAGCTCCCCTCTGCTCTGTCTACCGTGTCTCGCTTCATCTACGATCGAACATTTGTTTTACACGAAGTTCTCGACTTGTACATAATAGTAAATGCATTAAGTTCTCAATTAGAGCGACTGTTAGAGAGGTTTCTGGTCGGGAATCGCGTGGTTAATAACAATATTCTTGTTTATATTCATTTTTATTTTCCAAGGGAATAGAATTGAGTTTTACCAAAAAAAGTTATCGTGATAATTCTTTTTCGCCGGAGAGCTGAACGACCACGAGTCGTATTTGAATTGGGAAAACTATAGTGTATATTTTTATTATTAAATGCATACACAAAATTTTTATTGCTGCAAACATTTGTCTTTTGCCATATTAATAATGCTAGTCTAGGTCTGTTTAATAGCTTCTACTACAGTCAGGATGTCAAGGCATATCAACGAAGCGAAAATGTTGTACAGCAAAAAGTCCACTGATAACCTCAGGCAACACACACTAGCTACTGAGGAACCCGATTAACTTGATTAATGGAAGCTGGAAAGTTTTAGGCTCTTTTTTAGACGTGCTGGACTCAGAAACAATTTGATGCCTCAACATCGGTTTAATCATTTATCACGAGTGGCTGATCGGTTTTTCAGGGTTAATGTTTCCGGTATTTTCTCCCATGCTATACGCTTCCTGAAATTCCTATTATTTTCTTAAAAGCTCATGCAACATGGATTTATTTTCTTGTAGTCTCGTTTGAAATGCTAGTCTATATCTGTACTTTCATAGCTTGTCTTTCAAAAATATCATTCTGTGCACTTGTTGCCCTTGTGTGAAATAACTGCTGCACATTACAGGAACGACACTTATCTGGGTGATTTCGTTCGCTCTATGCGTTTTTCGTATAAAGTGAGATACTTCGAACTGCGCTGTGCTTTATTTCTAAATAGTCGTGCTTATTCGCGTAGAAAAAAGTAATGGTGTTTCGTCAGTGTTTTTCCATTTCCATTATTTTCATAGCACTCGTTATGCAATGTCTTATTTTTTCTACTTCTGCTATTGATGTAGGAGTGTTTTAACCGCATTTGTTTGACAGGGAGAAAATTGGTACTGCAAATTTGTGCAAGGTAGTAATAGGTAAAATATTGAATATCAAGTAACGTAACCTGAAATTTCTGTTTAAGTTATCAGTGGGTAGTATTTCGTACATCATTACAGCGTTTTATCAGTACAACTCCACCAGACATTGAAACTATCATTGCGTGTGCACAGCTTTTGCTAACAATCTGTGACGTAGCCACTATTGAAATAATAAATTTTATTATTTTGCGGCATGGGACTTGGGTATCAACCCAAGAATGGACCAAACGGCTCGTTCCTACTGCTTTATTCTATTCTAGACTCGCATTCTTCTTGTTCTGTGTAGTTTGAGTTCCACTAGGACATCAATGATCATCTCCTTACAGTGCGGAGTAAGCGCTGCTGTTGCTCATCTCTGCTGAGGTTGAGGGCTGTAACTACCTCTTTCTTGTTTCTTCTTCCCATAGACTGCTATGATTGGCTCATTCAGTTAATCTTTTCCTCGTTTACTGAATGTTCAGGTCACCGTGATACTTGTCACATGAGCTGGACTCAATTTCTGAAGAACTGTTCCATTGTAACGAAAATGTAAATTATGTAGGAATTATAGTCTGCCTAGCTAACTTGATGACGAATGTTTATGCCTATTTTGTTATTTTGATAGGTACTTGTCCACGTTACAGGCTACGTAATTCTTCACTTTCGTACGTTTCGGAACTCCGTGTATATTGTCACCCGTTTGGATTTAAAATTCACATAATTTATTCTTAAATTATCATTTGAGAGTTCACTGTAGTTAAACCAATTAGTTTTGAACTGTTGGTAATCAATTTACGCTAAGGATAAAATAGAGTAAATTTATTAATCACTGATTTGTTCTGGGACTGATCATATTACCCCGTATCTATTGAGATTTACCCTTGTTAGTCAGACGACAAATTCTTTCCCTTTGTGACATAACTTGGGCCAGATTGTGTGAGGATGGTTGCATTCTTTATAAAGTATGATTCCAGATTTTTCAGAACATAGTAAACCCCAACAACTATTATGTGTACTGAACTAACAATTTTTCCCATCAGTTGTAGGAAAATGCGGTCGTCGGATATGAAACCGAGATTCATGTTGTATAATCAACTTTTTCTCGTACTTTTCTACTTGGTCGTGTAGACTATCACTCAGATTTTCACTATATTGAACAATTCCCTTTCAGGAAGGATGCGTTGTTGAGAATTAAACTGTGTATCCTTGTGAGGGTACCTCTCCTACCATTGACAGGATCTCTGAGCTTCCCTACGAGGGTAGTATGTGTATTGTCTTCACATTCCTAAAGAACGTGATATTCTTCAAAGATGTCCCGAGTTACATGCAGTAGATTCTCTGACATTGGTTGTATAAGTATTTTGCGGGTTTTTAGGTTTAGTTATTTCCTTTTTTTTTGTTTCCCCGTTTTGTAAACATAATCGACGTGTAGCATTGGCGAACATCTCGATTGAATAGCTCTCATTCACTTCTTTTAATTTGTTCTGCTCATTTCAGAATTGGTCCAAGTGCCTCTTGAGACTGTACCCCGGTCTCCCAGTGTGTAGATCACTATTCAAAGTAATGGCTTTTAAGTACTAAATTACGTTTGTGACTAACCAGAAACGCGGTATTAATGGTGTTCTTGAATTTTGGGTTATTTTAGTGTCATCTCACACCTGGAGGCGAGCTGAATGAGGATTGTTTTTTCATAAGTGTTTAGGAGGAGACTGCTTTCAAAAGTGACTTTGGCTGCGTGTCGCTTTATCAGCAAATCTTGAAGCTATTCGTAATTGTTGTCTTGACATTTTTTTCCACTCCAGGTGACCTGCGTACAGTGCAACCCACCGCTGGCATTAGTGTTTTCGATGCTGTATATCTGCCATATTTTATTCAAATTACTTGCGTAGGCAGGCCCACCAAACTGTAAAAATGACTCAATCTTTCGTTTGAGATACTCACTCAGTGGTCATAGTGACAAAACTGTATGTTATTGTAAGACCACCTGTTACATCAGGCCGTGTGGTATGTGAAAACGTGTTCTTGTTAGCCCATAGTTGGGACTTGTGTAACTTGTAACCTTTCCACGTTTGACACTATTTTTACCTTTATGGGCATAGTGTAAAGCGTATTAAGCACTATTAAATGATACGCTATGTTATAGATTTTCACTCGCGTCATGTCCATGTTTCTGATGAAATTCATCGTGACATGTGAATGATTAGATATCAAACATCTCAAGATTCTATAATTGAATTAACATTTCCCAAATGCCCTACATTACGTATCAAATAACACTGATAGTAAAAACATCTACAACCGCAATCGATTTATTTATGCACTGTACACAATACTTATTTAAACTGTATGCATCCTTTGTATTCAGAAAAATTATGGCTACATCGTGCTTCGCATAACCTCAGTTTCTTAAATTTCAAGCTATGAAGTATTCTGCTCACTGATACTCGCTGATACAACGGACCTTGTGATTGCTATAACAGGTTATTCTTCAACTTTGAATGTTCAATTTTCGGGATATTCTTGTCGACTGTTCAATGGATGCCGAACACAATAGAAATAAAATTCACGAGTCTTAAACTTAATATTAAACAGCGTTTAAATTAATGCAACAAGAAGCCAACAACAGAGTTGGGAAGTTCTTAAAAGAGAAATGATCGCTGTTTATGGATCACTGAATTCCCTATATTAAATTAGTGATTTCAGTTAAATTTCCCAGCGTAGCTTATGAAAGTACACAGATTTACGTAAGTTACACACTCTATTTACCAGATAAACAATTTACAACCTGAAAAATTCTTAATGTTTTACATAATAAATTATTTTTGAATGAAAAATGAGCATAGGTATGAATAATTGAGTATAGGAGCAGCAGCGGAGCTTATGTGTGGTAGAGAGGGTGCAGATTGCAGGATTGAGGCTAGACAAGAACGAGAAAAGCATTCAGTGATGGAGACTACATGTTGCAAGCCTTCATGAACCTTGGAAAAGCACATCACATGGTAAATGTGTTACGCGTGCAATCTTGATTTTTCTAGTTGGGCTTTTCTTTATCTCATGAAGACTTGACGTTGCAGATGCTTCAGCGTGCGAGCGTCGTCGGTGAAATACGGCAAATTCCACTGAAAAATTGGTTTGCACAAAGGAAAAACACCAAGATAAGGAATTAGCTGATTGACTTACGAAACGGCTGAGGTTGAGATCAGATGTGATGTGCTTGCGAATGCTGATATGAGAGACGACTTAAACATTTAAATATCTAATTAGTGAAAGATGGTGTTTATGCTTTGTAAAGGAATCAAATCCTGTCTACTAACAATCAGCACCAGGTTCATAGGAGAGTGCATCACTGACTGAATTTTGAAGCCTGGGAAAAAGGGAAAAATTAGCTTAAAATAATCTACGATCAAGAACATAACATTTAACCAATTAATGTTGCGTATCTGCATTTAGGCTGGTAACATACGTCACAAGTTTTTACGAACTTCGTCCTTCATGTATGGTGCCCTAGCTCTTGTAATCAAAATCGAGTTATCTACTCAGAAACAATACAAAACACGACTAACTGTGACCATCGAGGTCATTCCTTTGTTGGAAACTCAACTTGAACATTGGAGGCGAGTGTGGAGGGTCTCTAAATTAAATGCACTTCGTAGCACCCTCAGATACATAGCAGCTTTAACACAATTCATTAAGATTTACACTTAGAACCAAGATTGAATTACAAAAAAATTATTACCCAATACACATATATACGCGAAACAGACTAAATGAAAATAACTGGACCGAAAAACTTCCTTCATACATTTTCTTCTTCATTAGAATAAAACAAGCAAGAACACATCACAGATGTAGACTCAGAGTGCTAAGCAGATTTTGAGAACCCTAAGTCACTCTGATCATCAGCCATAACTCTTCATATAATTTTACTGCAATTGAAAGTTATTTTTAGCAACTTATTACATAATTGTTACAAGCTAATGCAGCTAGGCTAAAATATACAGGTAAAACGTTGCCACCCATGTTATAACGCACTTCAGTACATGTCACAACTATAGCACACTCCGGTAGTAACGTGTTCAAGACGTTCCATCGACCAAAGTTGGTTTACGGAGTGCAGGCTTGTAAGTGTTCTTTCTTAGCTGGATTTTACGATGCCAATTGAGAAATTTTCAGCTTCGTTTAAAATATACTTGTACGGTTGATCATAAAACCCCACGAGTACACTGCAGCGAACGTACAGGCAATCATGCATCTTTACTGATTGCAAACTTCGAACCACTACAAGTTTTGATGACCTTTTTCCCAGACGCTTCTAGAAAAGATAATCTAATCTAAACGCAAGGTGCGTGCTTAGGATAGTTTTCGCTGACTGACAAGGAACGAAATTTAAACCATCGACCCTAGCAATTCCCCTCCCATGTCAGAAGGGTAACAGACATGAAGAAAGCATATTACGTCTTAGAAAATGACGTGTTTCTGATGTCCCTTGGTGCACACTCTAGCAGTTGCTTACATGAAAGCGATAGGCCATAACGCTTCCTCAGATAATAGTATACTCGTAAAGCATTTAGGTAACGAAGCACTTTTGAGCTTCACCAGAGCCCCATCGGCAAGCACGGTTGCTTGATCACTAGGACACCAGAAACAACTTGGATTTTTGTACCTGAAACATAATGATGGAAGTCGTAAAGCGCAGTTGAGAACTACAATCCAGAGAACTAATAAGGCTTGTGAAATCAGAGGAACACTCCATCGTGAATTAGTTCTTAAAATAAGTTAATTTAAAAATAAAACAAATTACGGCCTGCAGTTATGTTAAGAAAACTGAGAGGATAAACCAGCAAAGTAGTGAAGAGGAATACGAAATGACCCCGCATTTAAATCAACTAATGGTATAAGAAAACGCAGAGCGGCAAGCATTTGCCAGCAGATAGCAGAGTATGCACCAGAAACAAATTAATAAGACGCTTGAGCCAGTGAATATTCGACGGGGTCTTCTTGGACCCTCCTTGCACATGTACTTCTCGCTCAAGCAGTGTGTGTGCTGCGTGCATTTTGAAGATGCAGTCTGAGTAAACTAACGAGAGCTACCAGGCCATGCTGCTCAATTTCTCTTCCATGCAATTCATCCAAAAGATATGGGAAAATGACGCTATCAAGTGTGTGCATGAACGCCACTTATTTTCTACTCCCCTCTCAGACAGGAACTAAGTGTCAAGATATACAGGTGGTGGACAAAATAATGGAAACACCTTCAAAAATCAACAAATTATAATTTAATATGGTGTAGGTCCGCCTTTTGCGGCAATTACAGCTTCAATTCTCCTAGGTATTGATTCATACAACTTGTGAATTGTTTCCAAAGGAATTGCAAGCCATTCTT
>VCRD01000820.1:0-51104 GCA_006783055.1 Trinorchestia longiramus | reverse complement strand
TGAAAACAGAAAAATAACATACATTTTACATCAATATACCGAATAACAAAATTATTATAAAGAAAATAGGAACATATGCCAAGTTTTGATTGTTTAAATTATGTTCTAAGATTATGATGGTAAAATATTAGGTGTTTCCATTATTTTGTCCACCACCTGTACTTCAAATTTATGTACACCACATTGTCTTTAAAATATCAGTTGCACCAGAACTAAAAACACGCCAGGATATAACTGAACAGTTGTTTTAAAAAGCGTAAGTGCTGACGTATGAGCGAGACACAAGGAAGAAAAATTGTTAAGTTTTTCTAAATTATCAATTTAAGCTGAAACGAAATTTCTCGCAGATAACTTCGAAAAAGCACATAATGTGCATAGGATTGAAAAGTCTCTTTTGATTTCAGTGAAAACAACTAGAATATGAAATAGCATTTGCTTCTTTGTTAATTGGTATTTTGGATCTGAAAATATAAACTAACAAAATTATGCTGCAGAGTCACCTCTTAATCACTCCTAGCAGTTACAAAAGGATGACTTCAGTCTGAAAGACGAACCGAGAGCAGGATGCTCAAAACAACTCAATTCTGAGCAATTGCAAGCTGCCATTGATGAAAATCTAACCTGCACTACTAGAGAACTGAGCAAAACCTTTAATGTAAGCCATATGACCGTATATCGGGAAATGAAAAGACTTAGCAAAGTCTCAAAGGCTGGGAAATGATCGAACCTATTGCAAAAATGAAATTTTCTGCAGAAAAAATACAAGTGAGCAATAACAGTTCAGAAACGCCGCCCTCCAAGTCGAGATTTAATGCTTCGTGGGCGACCAACGTGAACTTGAGAGCGCATGCCACCTAAACCTCCTCTCTCTAAGCTGCTCATCACTCGAGATCGCTTGGCTGGACGCTCTGCTTCCCAGTCCCGGTCTTCGTCCGGCATGAACTCTCGCTCCCTGCTGGACAACGTACAGTACTTAGTGAGAAACGTTTACTATGTGAGTGACTTATATCACACACATTAAATCTGATAGAACGGGCAGGATAAAGACCGAACAAAAAGTTGGGCACTCAAGTCCGTAAAAGAATGGTTGGAATAAAGGAAAATTTATAATAAAATGAGATTTTACATCAACTTGTTTTCAAGTTATTTGTCTTTATTATTTGTTATCTTGATGCACAAGAAAAACCCGTAGAGAAACTTCATATTTAGCAATTGTAATCTTCGCAAAGTTTCAAGATGTCTAAACGGTGAATAAAATCATTTACATTCACAGCTACAGTGTACTCTTCTCAAAATTTTAATAAGTGTACCCTACAAATAGAGAAACTGATACAATGAAAACTTGACCAGTGATAACCATTCTACGATCACGCTTTTGAAAATAATGGTTCATGTCAGAAATAAGCATTTATTCTTTAAAAAATTAACACTACGTCTCTCGAAATAGTTACAGTATGATCGATGAACATCAATGCATCTTTGCAAACTATCAACAAGATCAATTATGCCTCGTGAATAAAAACCCACCAGTTTTGATGCTGAGAAATCCTCGTATTCCATCACAATTTTGGACAAACAAATATTAACGATGATTGGAAAAAGTGTGGGGAGTGTCAGTGTGTGGGGTAAAAATGGGGAGAATAAGGATGTAAAACGTATATTATCCCAAGTAAGTAAGTTTTTGTAGCGTTATTGTGACAACATGTGGGGCAGAATTATACTGTGGAGTAGAATTAGACCTCGTTGTTCCACTATAGCAGGTCTTACTTTTTCTAACTGAATTTGCATTGTTTCGAATTGCTTGCAGTAATGGATGTCTCGTCACAATCAATGACTGACCTGATTGCTTGAAACTATAATAAAGGATCCACTTTTTGTTCCTATTCGATCCAGAAATAGATCATTTGAGCTTGGTAGAGATAGCATAGAACACGCCTCAAATCACTAAACTCTTCCACATTGATTGAACTCGCTAGGATCCATCCATCTTGCTTTTTCATCATATCAATTTGCTTCAGATGATCAGGCCTCGTTGAAATACGGACGCCAAATGCCTCACACATTTTTTTCGACACTTTGACGCGAGTTTGTTCAACAATTTATTTCAAATGTTCATTGTTATACATGCCATGAGCATGGCCATCTACTACATGATTGTGATGTAGGGATTCTACGTTTACAAAATGTATTCAAAAAATGAATCGAGGTTTATTGAAGTACACACCAATTAAAAAGAAAGTGACAAATACATCGAAAATATCAGGTCATCCCATAAATTCTGTCCGAATTTTCATTCACGAGGCACCCACTTTCCAAGTTTAGAAACTTTTCCAAGTTTTTGAAGATGACGACGAACAGTTGTATGGCTTGAACTGAGAACCACTGCCAATTCCTCAACTGATAAAGCAGGATTTACTTCAAGAAGCTTTCATCGAACTCAACTGGACGTCATCTTCAAAAGTGAAATCTCCAATTCTGAATTTCGCAAACCATCTTCTTCAAGTTCCTTCATTGACACATTCCTCTCCGTAAAGTGATTGAATGTTTCTAGCCGCTTTGGCTGCTGAGTTTCCTTTCTTGAACTCATAAAGCATTATGTGCCTCAAATGATTCTTGGGTCCTTCCATGTAAGCAAGCTTTTAATGAAACAAAATTTTATTTTATTGTTCTCTGAAATAAAATTTGATCAGTTTAAATGCATCTAAACATAAAAACAATGTTCAGCTCCATTAGATATTATAAAATACTTTTTAAATTTCGTTCAATTTAAAAAAGGTAAAATTTGGACAGAAGCTATGGGATGACCTGATACGTTGAAAAATTGATCCCAGAAGAGTATTTTTAAAACGAATATTACTTTCCGAACAACGCAAACAACCTGACATTCAGCATGTCATGTACAAATAAATTAAGAAGGAGGCAAGTGTGCGTTTGCATCACCATTTCGTTGCGTATACTCACCCAAAAATTCAGTTTTTCATTATAAATACCTGAATTGGTTGACGGGGATACGTGGTGGAGGGACATCGCCACCACCTAGCCTCGAGAAGATGTTATTGGACTTCCTCTGAGGAGCTCCAGCAGCATCTCGACCACGTGGGTCCCACTGAGCATCATCGCTAACAGGCTTGTATCGCTCCGGTTTCACTTTCCTTCTTTTTTCCTCGACATCTGCGTACATCTTCATGCGAGGGCACTGCAAACGTAATGCAAGTCTACAAATTGCCTAAGTAACACTCAAGGATACATTAAACCATTCAATAAATTACTAGTATTTTCTGCTCACTTGGGGCAGCAGATGATCTTTTCATGCGTGGACATGAAACACTCCAGATGGCCATGTAGGAGGAAATTTGTTCCATAAATACGTCGATTTGTCTCCTATTATTTTTGTTTTATCCGTTATATCTGACAATGACAGAATTTATTCGATAAAAGGTGATGCGTTTTTATATTCAATTCACCATTTCAGATTCAACAGACAGTACAACTTTTAAGCTATAAAACTGAGTAAACTATCTTGTTCATATAAATTGTTTCAACAGTTCGTCACAAAATAGGGATATGTTATAGGATAAAAACCTGACGCTCGATACCAATCATGATAATCGCACCAATGCATCCCAAATGCAGATTCCAGCTCAAGTTAAACGTCATTTACACATGCACATTCCGTGAAAAATTTACAAGTCTTCTAAATCTATAAAAAAAAACTAGTATTGATGTATAACACGTCAAAACTTTGTAAATTGAAAATTAGCGCTCCAAAAAATCTTACCCTCATTTTCGTGTTCCACGAAACTACGTCATCACTAGCATCGCTTTCTGATGATCCATCTTCCTCTTCATCGGATCTCTGACGGTCATCACCTCCAGAATCCGGATAACGATGATGTTCTCCAACACGTCGGTGGTCGTCGTGTGTGTGGTGAGAGTAGCTGCCGTCACGTCGATTAAGTCGCGCTCCGTCGTAACCTGAGTCCTCGTCAAGATCTCGCTTTCGTTTCACTCCTGTGGTAGCTACTAAGATGATCAAATGTTAATGCAAAATGAATGAGAATAGTCAATAACAAAGCCCTGTTTCACCTAGGAATTACATCATCCAATCCCTCGTGTTGGCTGAATGAGAAGGCTTCCATGGCAGATGTGTGGCTTCCATGAGAAACAAATAGTTTGTCGACTACTTTTTGCTGTATTTCAACGGCTAAAAGTATTCTTAATAATACGTAACCAAAAGAATATATTAAATAGTAAAATAAAGCACACTAGTAATTTAAGAGAGAAAATATTTGAGGAGTCAAATTTGTATCCCTGAACTAGACAATCTCAATTTTTTACTTATCTCAAGTGCTATGAATGAACTACAATAACGAACTCTTGAAACATGTCATGGACATCACTGAAGTTTTATCAAATTTGGCAGCACGAAGACAAAGCCACAAATATACTCCGCAATAACTTATTTCCCTACATAACTAAAAATCACGGAAGAAACAAGCGCAAGACCTTCAGAGCAGAGACGAAAATACATAGCGCACCATCACAACAAAGTCCTACTCTGCCTTCACAACAAAGTGATCAAGCTTAGAGCTAAGTAATGAATATTAATACATCTCAACACTCTCCCTTTTTTGTTTTCCCCATCTTTACGATATTGCAGAGGTCAACAATTTAAAGCGATCTTCGTCAAAAATGTCGCAGTGTCCGCTTTCTTTTCTCTTCATTTGATCAGTGATAGATTATAAAGTTAGCTCTAAGATCCACATTAAGACATGTGTATCCCACTCTCGAAAAAAGTAGTACAAAATTTCAAAGACAACGTTCTGCGTAACGACCTTTGTAGTGCTCACCTTTCCTATGGCTCTTCAAAAGAGCTTGATAGTCCAGATATGAGGTCTCTTTCTTGCCCCAGTTTTGAGCCAGACTACCCCAAGGATTCTTGGAATCCTCACGCCGAACTTCAGGATCGTCGAGATCCCTGAAAAGAATCCGCTGTTAGCTCGCCGCTGCATCCATGTGCAAGGATCATTAGTTTTAATTCAATGGCAAATAAGTTAAACTACCACAGAATTGTAGAAACACTTGAGAATCAATGGAATTATTCGAAAAACATTATTCTTCTGAGAAGCAGGAGAATAATTATAAAATTAATTTAATAGCTTCAGGAACAGTTAGGTTGTTAAAAGAATCAAAGGAATAAATGGAAAATTGAAAGTCTTCAAAATAACAGTAATCAATGGAAAACTAGTAGTTATTGGATTACATGCAGCCAACGGCAAAGCAGCAGGCTCGAGAAAATTAACAGTTATTCCAAAAATTACGCATATTCTATCAAAAATTTATGATGGATGCTGGTAATTAATGAATATTTGGAAAGCGAGTGCAGCACAAATAAACACCTGTATTCGCTCTCGACGACAGGGACCAGAGGCGGTATAAGAGCATCAGGGCGCGGAGGATGATAGAGCATCATTGGTGCTGAGCTGGGCGGCCGCATTGCTTGTAAACCAATCCTCGGATCTGAAATAAAAGAACATTGAAGTACAAAGAAACCAGAACACTATGTAAAAGACGATGGAGATCATATATTGCGATGGATTGTCAACACTCTTGAGAATAGAATGAGCTGGATAAGGTTACAATGATAAAACAAATAAAAACTATTTTTCCAACGTAATATTGAACATTGGCGAATGCGCTTATTTTATTCGAGCTGGGCAAAAGTCATATTTTGGTCAGCATACGGCGCTTTGTACTTCATACAATTTTTGTGTATGAAAAAGTGCTTTGAGTTACTGCAGAAGCAACACAACTAAAACAATAGGAATGAAAAATAAGTTCCACTAATAAAGACGCAGTGAGGCACATTTTACTGTGTTTGAAGGAAGACAACTCGCCTGAAATCCTAGCCTTGACTCCAGTCTGGTAGGTGCGTCTCGCTCGCCTGCACCGCCGCTCCTCGTCTCTCATGCCACGAAGACTACTCTCCTCCTGGTCTTCTTCATCACTTTCCCTTCGTCTCTTCTTCTTTCTGTGACGCTTGTCTTCGTCATGCAAACTCCAAACTCCTCCCTTTCGATCTTCATCTTCTGCACAAAAATGGAAATGCTACTTATAAAATCAATTTGAATTTCAGAAACGTTACTATCACTGAATACTAACACGAGTTGCATTCATGTAAAATTGTTAACTTATATTTATAATAGTTAATTTAGAGAAAGGCCCTTACTACAATTTTCGACCTCACGTGTAGTAAGAATATCATAGAAAAACATTGCATCTCCACTAACGTTCAGACATAAAATATGATGCAACAACTTTCAAAATACCTTGTTATGAAATAGTTAAGCGGAGCGGTATATATTCTACTGTAAGCCATACTCCACTCAATTTTATTTTAATGCTCGTGTTTTACTTTTTCCCCACTCCTGTTGATACTCTAACTTCCAACCACTTCACAATGGTTAGAACAAAGGAGCATTCATTGGACAATGTCTCGTTATTTTGCCACAAATATCCAGGCCAGAGAAGTATACAGGTCTTACACACATCAGGGAAAGCGTGAATGTATCACTAAAATGTAATTAGATTAATGATGATGCAATATAAAATCAACTCGTTCTTTCCGCTATTAAATAGAAACATCCGAGATTTGCAAAAAAAAAGCATTTGGAAAGTACTCTACACATACAAAGTTTATTTTGACTTTCTCCATCAAGAAATAAAAACATTGACCTTTGTTTCCTCAAAGAGACGCTGTAAACTCAAATTAGGCTTCTAATATCAATGAGGTCCATAGGAAAAACCTCGACACATCTAATACCTTCATCAAGCATGCCTTAGAACCACAGAGTTAATCATAAAAAACATCCTGGTAACTGAAATACAACCATACACATGAAACAGTTAAAGTGAGCCTAACATATTCTTCATTTCACAGAGTATACATACGAAAAAACTTAACAGCGAAGGCAATTTCCACATCGCACCTGCGATCTTCAATCTCCGTTTCATTTGGTACGCCTTGTCGATGTCATCCGAGTTGGCAAACCTGAGCAGCAGAGCCCTGGTCTGAGAACACGGCACTCCTAGACGCCATCGGCCTTTTGGTAGGGCACAACTGGAGGGTATGTCACTCATCGTCACGCCCACCTTCAAAATATTTACATTAACGACGTCTTTCATGGGAACTCGGTACACGCAGGTATTTAAATCAGAGTTGTCTTGTGTCGGTTCTAAACCACGATAACGACGACCAATACTCTGTAATATTCATTTGGGTGTGGGCTTGATCGTGATTTACGCTTGGTAGTAGAGTACATAGATTAAACGTAAGTATACTTTCATAGCGATCTACTTCCATACTTTAGTCCCTCCAGTCGTGTAATATACTTTGAATATTAGATAAGGGAATATACATGGACATTGAGATTGTATTGTGGACATGCACGTCGTCAGACTATTGATTTCGCCGATCATTGCTACAAAATCAGTTATTTAAATTCTAATCCCAAAGTACGAGTACATAAGAAGAATGACGACAACGACAAAAATACGACGCTGTTGACAACCACTCAAAGCAGATTAGAGAGCTGCAATATTAGAAATAGAGAGCGTCACAAGAATATAATGCATATATTTGGCTGGACAGTTTGACAAAATCTCATACCATGGAGATTCCACTGGTCCCAAAATTACACGTTATGAAACAAAAGAATTTGAGTTTGATATTTCTTCACATAATACAAGTTTTTAATTTCAAATTGAAGCGGAAAGTCCGTTGATAAATATTGGTCAGTCACACGATGCGAGATTAGTTCACGGTTACTCACCTCATTCGATACGTCCATGTCTGCCTTGATAGCAGGACCTTGTGTTTTCTGAGTGACACCATCTACTTCCATTTCCTCCGCCCTTTTGCTTGCAGCTTTGGCTAACTTTTTTCTCTTCTTCTCCTTGGTTTTTGCAGAGCTGGAAGAATCGGAGTCACTGCTGCTGCTACTGCTAGAATCAGAGTCACTGCTGGAATCAGAGTCACTGTCCGAGGAGTCACTGTCACTGCTGGAAGAGTCACTGGAAGAGCTGCTGCTGTCATCACTGTCCGAAGAGCTGCTTTCCGAGCTGCCAGAACTTTCCGATTTTTTTGATTTCTTCTTCTTATTTTTCTTTTTTGATTGGCTTTCATGTTTTGCAGAAGTCTCTCCCAAAGCTTCCTGAAAACCATGAGAGAATTGTATAAACTGTGTCAGTGAATTATGTCCACATAACTCACTTCTACCATCATCTAAGTGTACAGCGTTTGGAAGCGAGCGGCAAGCGAGGAAAATTTGTGGCTTTTAAAATCCACGAATTTCATAACAGTCACGTACCACAGTTTCATTCCTCATCTGTTCCAGCACAACCTAAACAAGTCAATACTATAATTAGCTACATGACTCAATAAGCACGACAATAAGACCCCGTGCTGACACACAAGCTCAAACGCACCCGCAAGTTCAACACAATCATAATGGAATAAAATATTCAGCCTGTTTCAATTTCAGTATCGCTTCTGAAACAAGATACACTTGTTTTCAATGGCATAAAATAACCTCTTTCCTCACTGTTTGTTACCTAACGACTTTGCAGTCCAGTCCCATTTTAGCATTTACTCGTCTCTAGCCTGATCAAACTCACTGCATCCATAATTCTTTAATATTTCATACCTTACATTCTCACCCATATTTCTGTCTTGCTGAAGCTACTTCCCATTAACCTACTATTTAGCTGGACCTATAACTCATCACTATCATCATGTTTGGGTCTGGTGGAGGCAGCAAGCAAAGCAAGGAGCACCGAGAACAATACTTTACAATGTAGTACTCTCAGAATCTGAATGGCTTCCAGTCTATTTCATCTTCGTAGTTATTTGGGTTGTATGCGGTCAACAAGTTCGAAGCTGCATGTGGTTTCAAAATTTCTACATTCAAAGTTATTCTAAATGCAGGAGTATCTTGCTACATAGAGAAAAATCACATGTACATATACACAGTGCATGTAAATGCATAAATAGAGAGGCTTTAGTACCTGAGGAGTGTTGTGGCGCCGGGTGGGAGGCCGAGGAGGAGACAGGGGCAGCTGGGAGATGCTGCTTAGTGCAGGCGAATCCTCAGAGTATTGCATAGGGCTTGACAGGCTCATGAGTGCTCTCATTGCTGTTTTGTTGTCCTCCCACTGAACATTATCTGTAAAAGATATTTATGTAAGAATTAAGAATCAGTTACATTAGCACAAAAAATCATACATCTCAGCCTTTAATCTTCCCCATATTGAAAGCAATGCTAGAATGAATAGTATCTTCACACCAGCCATGTTTCCCTAGTCTGTAGTCACTCGCTTTGCTTGTTCTACTTGAGAGTCCTAATTTCTGAATCCAGTAGCTCTAGTCAATAATCTAGTCAATTCCTTTAACATGCTTTTCTCTCCCCACCCTCACTCTTCAAGCATAACCTAGGCATGAGTCAAAATCTCAAAAGTGCAACATAACACACAACTTGTCCACACCCATGCTCTTGTCAATTCAATCCCTGGCACACATTCCAGAGAACTGAATAAGCAAATGAAAGTAACTCTTGAGTTTTCTTCAATCCATTCAATATAATCAACACATTATTGATTTCAAGCTTCATCACAGTCCTAACTTGATGCAGCTCATTTATACATCAAAATAACCTCAACTGTCTCTGCCATCTGGCAATGCTTTCACTTTATCTTCCCATTCCTCAAATTAAATCTCTTTACATGTATCTATAATCTCCTTTTTGCTACTGCTATTTCTTAGATTTTCCTATAGAAACAGAGGAATAAATAATTGTACATCTGTAACTCTATTTTCCAGCTCTCATAAGTTATCAACATACTAAACCCAATTTGCTTCAGAAGGAGTTTATTGGACTTACACTCATTACTAGAAGAGCGATTAACTGAGACAGGGTAATAGGTTCGGAAATACTGCATGATGGCGGCAGTCTCCATGGCATCAGCACTCCACACGTGCAGCATGTCGCTCCTCCAGAATCCTCCAAGGAGTTCCCTTTCAGTTAATCCCAAGCTGGTAAAATGAAGGACATGGTTAATACACCAATCTGACAGACAACATAAATCTTACATACAATCAATCAATCAATCTCATGTTTACACTATGAAAAGAAGGAAATTTTAGGAAGGTCTAGCATAAAAATTTACTATTTTCAGGAAAAAATTAAGTAGTAAATTGATTTGAATAGCCACTATTCTAGCAATTACAGCAATTTAGTGCCTCTGAGAGGAGCTAGAAGTTTATATTTTAATAATCAGATATATTATTAAACTGAAATTTTTGGTCACAAAACAATATTTAACTCTACAATGAAGTATATATTGCAAGAAGGATTCAAACAAAATAATTATTTTATTTAAGCACAAAGCAGTTGAAAACACTAGATAATTAACATGAACATAGATCACTTGAAAACAGAGAAGTTCAAAAAAAAATTCCTTACCTTGCCAAGAGAACTTTGAAGGACTGAGAGGAATGGAGGCTACGCATTGATGAGGCCTCATCATGCTTGCCTGGTTTTTCCTCATCCTGCAATGAGAAACAATGAATAATCACTAACCTACTTTACTAACACCAATATTGCCAGTTATGAACAACTGCAGACCTTCTTTACTAACACTAAGATTTGGAGATCACAGCTGCCACTCAATGTTAACCCTTTAGAGATGAATTTCTTTTTCTAGTTTCTATGTTTAAGCTCACAAAGACAGTCTGTACACTGATGCAATGAAGCACGCTGAGAGCCAGACAGCCAAAAGAACAACGCTGTAACATGCCACCACGTTTAAACCTAGTAGCAACCTCACATTGCTCACTATTTAATTATTAGAACAATTCTCATAAAGACCATAAAAGAGGACCGTATGGTCCTTTCCATCACTAAAGGGTTAACAAAATGTAAAAATTATTTGATGAGCATGAATTATTGTCCTTTTCAGGTTAATGATTTCTTATTGCATGAGCCACAGGTACATTAGTACAATTTCTTGACATAACACTTCAAAAAAAATCTAAATTTTTGGTGTCAACTAAAAAGCCAACAGCTTTAGCATGAGCTGTTGGTATTGTTTACAGTATAAGTTAATATTACTGAGAAATATTACCAGTTCAAAGCACTAGTAAGTCTATCCACTCTTGTAGTTTAAATGCTTTCTTTGAAAGTTTAGTAAAATTTCATAAAAAATATGAAAAGATGAATGGTAATTTATGCAACATTTAGTTCAGTAAAACTATCATCTGGGTTGTTAAAGCAAATAATAATTAATAGAAAGTAAACTGCAATAAAGTATTTCAATACCTGCCACTTTCTGAAGCATGACAACAAACAAGTTGGCAACACTGAAAGTACCAACAGAACAAAAAATCTACAGACAATACCAAGCAGTCTCATAGAACTACCTATGGTATTCCAAGCTACAAAAATGCACAGGTATGTTACCACAATTTTAGCCATTTCTATAAACAAAATTATTAAAACAATTGATTTTAAGGAAAAATTTCCTGTATACATACATACATTGAGTTGATAAAATATCTTGTTTTCCCTAAAAAGATTTAGATTAATTTAACAAAGGCTATTTCTAAATTACATTACTTTTTTATTTTTACAAAATGCACTGAGCATATCTTGGAGAGTATAGGAGTTACACTGAGCATATCTTGGAGAGTATAGGAGTTACACTGAGCATATCTTGGAGTATAGGAGTTACAATTTATACATGCTTTCAAATTCAAATAGAATTTACCAACATTGTTTCTAAAATTTATTCGACATACTTGCAACACTTGTACAGTTTGCACTTCTGATTGCCTTAAGTGCTGTGATCTTTTGTTTTTTAAGATGCAAAACTGTAACAATTTACAGGACATGATCTATAATATCAATATCTATCATAAATTTGTTAAATATAGATGCCTTTTAACTATTGAATCATGTAAATAAATTGTTAGAATTTAAATATATTGAAATAACCATGAATATATCTTCATAATTTTACTGAGCTTCACAATACAATGAAGATTTTAGAATTATTTCATATGCATGAAGTTCAACAATAAATACAATAATACAATCTATCTTAAACTTACAAATGATGTAACTCCAGGTAAGGAAAAATGTTTTGCAGCAGGATCAGGCCCATACGGAATCCCATTATTAGTGTAAAAACCTTTATCAGTGGAAAGAGTTACATTAACTTCCACATCCTCATCACTGGCAGATGCCTCTCCTTCTTCCATTTCCTCATCCTCTCTTAGTTTCTCAGCGTCACTCATACTTCGCTTTATTCAAGTAAAAATAAGACAATACGCTGAAAAAGCCTCTAAGCAGCACCACTTGACAATCTTCCAATCCCTTGGTTGTCCTCAGTTCAAAACATAGCTCCGCATCGTATACAACCAAACAATAGCGTTTATTCTCTCTCGTCAGATTCAAGAGACAAGGAAACTTTTACAATCAAAATCTAGCGAGGATTGATATACAGAATTTCATAATATTTTTTAATATCATTATTACAAATAAACAAATTGATTCAAAGACAAACGGATACTCGAAAGCATGTTTTTTCTCTCTAAAATCAAGTTTTATCAACAAGTGTTTAACGCAAATAAATCAATTGTTCAATTATTCATTAGGCCAGCAAGTCGTTATTAAAAATGAATTTGATAATATAAAAGTAACTAGAAATGTTATGAATGTGTACTTATGCACTTGTTGTCTCCGTATCATGGGGAAATATTTGTTGATCGTTCGATAAACTAATATTTTTACCATTGTGTGTTTAGTTGTTGTACGCAATGGGGATAATCACATCTGGTGATACTTTTGACCATCTTTAGATCTAGCGTAAATTTATGGGTACCAGATATCCAATTAAAATTTTTCAATGTTTGTCTCATGAAATTGCTATTTTACTACATTTCATTTCCAAATCCTCATTTGTAAGTTAACTGGATTGTTTGCGGAAACGAAGAAATTTGATTTATTAGAACGAGACCTCCATTTTGTGATTGATACCACCATTTGTCGAGTAATATGTTATTCGCTTCTTTATACATGGATATCTCTTAATAGTGAAATTGTGCGCCGTAACTACATGATATTCAGAGTAATGTTTCAAAGTTTTTACAGAAACATTCAACTGAAAACATACTTTGCAAGCTTTTGGCCCAAAAATTCTTCCAGCGAGACAAGTGAAGCGTAAGTGATATTGGTGTCTAAACAAAGTTACTGTGGTTAATCCGCAAGTCTGTAGAGGATGTTCAACTCGTTCCATTTCATTTCTGAGTCACGCTTGCCAGGGCATGTGTCCTGCTAGCCCTATTCTCACCTGTATTTATTTTACACATCTTGTAAAGCGTAATGTTGCTGAAACCCGAAAAATAGGTAAATTATATTCCTAGTTTTACGACCGTAGCCAGAGTACATAATAAGAAGACTTTAAATAGTTTTCATTTCATTACCAGTGATGACCCTTTTTGGACGAGAGATAGATCTCTACGCCGGGAAAATGTTTGCTTTTTTGAATGAAAGAGAAAAAGATAAACGATATAGAGAGGTAACTAAAACGGAAAGGGTCACAGTAGGAAAAGCCAATAGTGAAGAAAAAAAGTTCATCGCCAGTTTGATACAAGTCATGCCTTGGTTATGGTCATAAATAACCATGATAGGAGGTGATATAAAGTGACGACTAATTTAAGAATTCCTCCAAAAAAACGCAACTTAAGCTATCTCTGAGGTCCTAAGTAAGGAGATAATAAAAACACTCATGTTATACATTCAATTTCTCTATTGATCTATAATCACTCACAAAAATCTGAAAATAAACTTATGAGCCAACATGAAAAAATTAACCTCCATACGTAAGTACGGGCGACTCTAGACACCGCGGTAGCAGCGACTAGTCTTACACTAGTTTTTTTTGCGTTTTCGGTATTGATGGGCATGTCTAACACACACACGGTAATGATAAAAATATATTTAAACACTATATGTTGAATATTGAAGTACATATATGATAAGTTCTATAGATAGAAGCAGAGATGTTCTGATGAGGTAATATACTCACAATATGCAGACGCATCAAAGGTACCATTTTCAAGAAGAAGCGAACCAGTTCTAATAACTCTAAGAAGTGAGAAAATCTTACCTATCTCTCAGAGTAAATACAATGATTAGGTAATATTACTTTTTCAGCTATGGTCAAATATTATGAGAATAACCCATCTTTCCCTATTCGCAGTGCGGTAGAAAGCTTCTGCATGGCTGGAGTTGAAATGGAAGCGGCCTGCACGATATACTTAACGTTCACGCAAAAACATCCCTACGGTATAAATAGAATAGGATAAATATAATCATAATATCTCTATGAGTAATGAACAACGTGAATAATTTAAAATAATCTGACATAGAGAACGGATGAAACAATAAGAGATTGGAGTATGAAATGGCTGTCGTTGTAGCGCTGGCAATGCCTCACAAAAATGACCGAGTCCGTCAGTAAAATTTCAGGTGAAAGAGCTAGGATACGAGTATCAAGCGAAGTTCCTTTTCCTAGGATAAAGAGAACGTACTAAATTTAAGAATATTAGTAATTGTGAAATTGAAGATGTGTAACTGCATCAGATGACAAACCTGGTGTGAGAAGAATACGTTTTGGGACGCAATATATTTGCGAAAAACAATGTCGAACGCTACACAACTATAAAAGGTACATAAAGTAAAAACAAACAGCTGTCTAGCTAAAACGCGAAGGAAGGAGGAAACTATACTGAGCTAAACGCATTGTAGAAACTTGGAGCAAAGAACGATGCAATCCACTTAGCCACTTTCACTACATACAATCTCTACATTATAATTATTAGTTAAGATATATATATCTATAAAATTACAAAATAAAACAATTATCATTGATGACAATTCAGTATCATTAGTAGCACAAGCTACCTTGGAAAAACATCAAGGAAAATGACTGAGCAATCGCCTTACGGTCGGGAAGTAAGGCATCGCAGCTGGCCGAGAATAGGAATGAGAGGGAATAAAAGACATGGATTCGTTGACGGAGCTACGCCTATTACTTTAAGGACACAACTTTTTAATACGAATCACTAACAGAGTAGACAAACCCAACTGATAGTAATTGTGGCAAATTTAAGCGGGTAAACTCCGCAAGTTTAACGGATGTGATAGTGCGCAACTGTGTACCATGGCATTCACGTTATGATGATGGTAGCTTAACTAGTCTATGTTTTCGGAGTGCACTCAGAGTTACCACAAAAACTATCTGATTTGCTAGTTTCCTCACTTGCCGCGGTTCGGAATCAAACGATACCTGGATTCCCAGAAAGGTGAATGTCATTGGCAATAAAAGATCGAAAAAAATACGCACGATAAAGAGAGGAAGTAGTTCCAAGGCACCCATGCAGCTAAGAAGCTGTGCTCCAGATCATAACAAGGCAATTAATTTGACTCAATTGAAGAAATAGTAGCTTCAAAGTTACAGGAGAAAACAAACAGTGACAGGAGAGTGGCACACGTTTCAGGGTTCACAGAATTCAGGTAGAGAATCTCCAATTCCTTTAACTAAGACCAATCCCGGTTTCATTAAATACAATGAGATGTCTTTCAGATAACTAAAGACATTGACCAATAAACATGAGAATATACAAGTCAATTAAGAAGCCCTTAAATGATTTGAATGAGGTAATATCCAGCGTTTGATGAGATAAGTGTTCGCCATCGTGGCCACTCACGTGCGTTTCAGCAGCGACAGATCAAAGAGAAATAATACAGAATAAAGTGTAGATAGATATAATACCGAAGACACTCGTGCAGGAAGTTGGTTATGGAGTGCGTTAGTCTCTCTTACTATAAAGGAGGGGAAACGGAAATAAAGCCAACCCAATGGAAGAACTGAACTCTGGATAACCCTTTGTAATTTATATTACTGATTAATTGATGGGCAGTTGAGGAAACTCTTCAAGAGCGTTCATTTGACGAGGCAAGCTGACGAGGACAGCCACTATCAACATCATCATGTCATATCGAGAAGTTCAGGTATCCTACACGAGGCAAGTTAGCAGATAACTGCGTTGAAGAATAGTCTTATTCGGTACACCATCCTCGTCAAAACAGGTGGGTCGAAAATATGCTCACAATCTCGAAGACACCATCTAATGAGCTTTGTATTACACTGTAAGAGCTAGTGTATATTCCCTATAAATGAGACACGAGTTTTTGTTACCCCTACCTCCGATAAATTTTTCTTTTAATTTCTAAAAATTATACCCCAAAATTTTAGTCTTTTAGATTTTAAAAAATTACGTACTTGGGCATAAGCAAACCCCACCAGATACCTACAATACCACATACAACTAAATTTTCCTATCTTATGCTAATGATACACGAAATCCTTTGCAGGGGGTAGGTTACGCTATGAGAGAGAGGGTTAATCAATACCTAAACTGGACGACAAAATTTAGCACAATTAAAAAGACATGTAAGAATAAGCTACACTGGTGGCAGTGATCAACACGGATGCTGATAAAGCAAAAGCTCAGTCTTTTGAGCATCATATTGGCAACCTAACCAATATTTCGATCATTTAATTCCATACTGATGCCTCATTAATTAAATACTAATGCACGGTAGGTAATGATTTACCATATATAGATCTGATTTATCAATGGACAGAAATTTGTAGCAAAGCTTCTAATTAATATTACTGCGAAGATTGTACAGGCATAGATGAGTAATAAACACGACAATAAAATTGTAATAATAAAAAAATTAATTTGCACCTGAATATACTTTATGCTTTATTGAGCATGATGAAAATATTGGCATACAGCCATTGCATAAGTAATATTTTAGGGAATTCACATAATTCGTACTGTTATAATAATACGAGCACCGATGAGTCAAACCGACGTAGTTCAATAAGTTTTATAATTTTTATCAAATTAAAATTCTGCAGTCATAGCATAGAACAATTCAAGACATCAACAAAATATACATATTCGCGTTCAAGGTACAAAAAACAAAGTTTCATTACAAATGGCCAAAACAGTCGCGTAAAATAAAGTTCATGCGAAAGTAATTTATTTGCCGCAGGATCATTGCCTTCGAATGGACTGCTAATGAACAGCCAATAATCAGTTACTCACCACACGCATGACAATATAAAGACTGGCATTTGGACAGAACGAGGAACACCATTATCATTTACAGATATAACAGTTAAATTATAAATGATACAACGGACTGCGAGCTTTGACCAATTGTCTGGTGAAACTATTACAAGAATTAAGCATTAAACCACTGAGATCAGATGAAATTGTCCATTCGGGCCGTGGGTATGAAAAAGTCCGGTAAGAATTCGAACTTCCGAGGACATTATACAACTGTTAGCACACAAAACATTCCATTTTCAGTTTTCCGTGATGAAGATACGGAAGAGCCAAGGGTACTTTGAACGAGTGGCACGACCGAGACCGTGCCACCAAGGCATTGATATTTTCTACTTAGGGACAAAGGTACAGAAACACAAACTATTGCAAATAAGGCAGCGACGTGTTGTTGCATACGCCTCTCACGGATACGACTTTCATCAGTGCTGCTCTCATAATAATCGTTCATGCGACCAAACAATCATTCGGATATCATGAAATTCATAACATAAAATGCAAGTTTTGTGAACAAAATTGATACATTCGACATATTTAGTAGCATATATATTTAATTTCGATTTTATAATCTATAATATACCTCTCTATATAATTGTAATACGACGTTGTGACTATAACCGATGACGATGCAAGAGCTGCTTTGATCTGTACTGGAAAAATTAATAGAAACATTAAATAAATAATTGTTCTTCGATATGAATAAGCACTTTCGCATTAAAGAGGCTTTATACGATGAACTGTACTACTTATTCATAAAAAGTAGATAGAAAAAGACACTCTAGAAACGTCATTAATGAAGGATTCCAAGCTTACGTGCAAATAAGCTTGTTAAGAAAACTTTCAACAACAAATGCAGACGACACATAGTTGACCAGACTGAGAGGTACAAGTTCTTTGTAGCGTCGTGCGCTACTGATCCCAACCTAACCATCCGAACGTCGCAGTCTTTTTTAATTGTCCAAATGTTTTAAACACGTGATGGTGTACTCGGAGCTCGTGAGTGATTTGAACATGTTTTCCAGACATTGACTCACAATAAGTGAGAGAGTAACCTCAGCCAAACAGTTTCTGAATGCAATGGTGAATTTTGGACAACCGAGCAAAATGTCCCGGCGTTCTCCAAAACGAAGCGACGCTCTTGAATCATCGTCGGAGCGTCTTGCGAGCTTCGTTACTTGAAACCGAAACGATGATGCAAAAATAAAAATATATGCTCCATAATAAAATATTAGGCTTGCAATTTGTGTTGTGATTCGCAGATAACGGTGCGAGGTCGTCAAATTTAATTTCTATTTGAAAACACCAGCTCAAACAATTGTCTACCCGTGCTGCACACTTTGCACTGACGCCCGATCATCGGACTGATTTTAGGACTTGGTGTAAACCCTCAAGAAAAAGACCTGCTGAGGTCTCTCGTGCAATTTCAATGTTGTGTAGGATGAACGTACAACAGAACTGGCGACACTATGAACAGGATAGGGTGGATCAGCAACGCGCTGCCTTGTCGACGGTGAATATGATATAAACGCTATAGAAAAATATATATATTCATCTAATTTAAAATTAGCCTCAGCTCAGAGACAAAAATAAACAATTCAAAAAACACGAACGAGTGAGAGCTAAAAGATTTTTTTGTCATTTTTCTGTATTTTACAATTTTATGTTGACTTTATGTAGAAATTTAGCATGCTTCATTATAAGCTAGGCAGTAATTGAATATATCATTTAAAGACGTATACAATAAAAATAGAGAACAGGGCTACAACAAGGTACACTTATTTAACTCTAAAAGATAGGAAATAGGAAAGCAAGTCACGCAGCATGCAAAAATCTCTTAACACAAAACCAAACTACGACACACTCTACCGTGGATTGTACCAGACCGCAATACCATCTACTCGAGACAAAGTTCTTACGTGAATGACATCTAGAAACTCTTAACGTAGTGATCCGCTCCGCACTCGCACAAATTTATCCATACAGGAGTGCTAAAAGCTTAGCCTTCAGCCTGAGACTAGCGGTGATTCTGCTACATGGTGTGCGAGACTTCTGTTTTACTCCTAGCTTTGGATAACTAAATGCATTCGCATTGTTGCAATCCTAGAAAACGAAAAATTGAACTATTCTTCACAACAAACTCTGCTAAACACTCAAGAACGAGAACAACCTAATGCCGGAGTAAAATAATCAGCGCACACCCTGTACCTCAACCAGCTAGCATCGAGTCCGATTTCGTAAAGAGAACAAGCTAGGATTCAACCATTGACCCCCAAACATTTGCAGAACTTTATTCCCTCATGTCGAATATTTCTTTCCATCCACTCGGCAGTTTTTAAGGGTCGTCCAGTTTCGGTAGTTTTTTCATATTTATGCACGAACATCCTCTCATATAGTTCAGTGTTTGAAGAACGTTGTTCTACAGGATTCGCTGCAGCGATGGACGGCCGACATGTCAAAACTTGAAACGAGCAATCTTTGTCTTCATATCAATGAAACCAGGCTCATGTACGATGTCATTACAACGCACAGAACGCCGCTAGACGCAATTCACCTCTAAACGAAGCCATCAAGACACGAGAAGGGAAAAATCTCAAGCGAAACATGCAATAAATAAGTTGGCAACCGTTAATATTGAGCAAACAATTTGCAACCCTAGAGTGGTGGAGCTGGCGACGATAACACCCACTGACAAACTGCCATCACACAGGTCTATGAAGGGGATATGTTTGCGCCTGGCATTCTATGATACTAACTACATTGCAGTGAAGATCTCTAGTACTGCGAACAACTTCGTCAGTATATAGAAAACAATTATTTGGAAAGCTAATCCGTGAATTGAGTGCAAACGGAAACTCGTTTGAACAAGGCGGCACAACGAAATCTGCGAACGGAACACGTTAATAAGCGCACAACCGCGCGCTCCACCACCCTTCCAGTCTGCCAATGGCCATGCGACAGCGACGACATCATGGAAAGTATGTTACTTGAACATGAAAAACTCATCGCATCACACCGGTTTGTTTTACACTATACACTGGTAGCAAAATAAACATTTACGTATATAAAACCCATGCATCTCATGTCCATTATAATAATGACACGACTCCTAGTACAGCTCAACTGCTCCGCAAGATTGCCCAAGTTGGAGAGCCGCCATATAGACTAAACAAGCTACGCTTATTGCTTCATGATCGAGAGAAATGTAGTACGATAAGAATACTAGATATAGCAAGACTCATTAAAGTGTACCGCAAATGGAGAGAAGAGAAAGAGGGACAGAACTCGACTAAGCAATCCGAGATGGAGCTTCTGAATTAACTATCTCCTAAACTATACGGTACAGAATGCCCTATTGAAACATGCCATCGTAGATGGTAATGCCAGCGATCAGTGTTCAATTTTACGCTCACACTTCAAACACAAAATTAAACACATTTTCCTACAATGACAAGCAAGGTGTCCACTTTCAAATTTAAGTTACAGGGGATGAAGCGGCTTCAGATTTCTAAGCAGGAAATTAGCTATCTCCCTCAATACTGACACTGACTAGCAAAGTTAAGCTGATAAAATGTGGACACCATGCAGAGCTGCTTCAAGCATAATAACTTATCGAGAAGTCTGGACAAGAACACTTATTCCTCCTCCTAGTGAATATTATGCCACGCAATTACGGTTCAAGTCGTTTAGATTTACATGTATTAGCGTCAAGAAAAGAAACAATACTATCAATGCCCGAGTATAGTTTTTGTTGAAAGAGTTTAATTGCTAGAGAAATTTCATTTTCAATGCAACCACGCAAACGATTAACACTTTGTTGTGGCATAGCATAGACTCTGCAACTCGAATGTGTGAACAAGCTATTAAA
This sequence comes from Trinorchestia longiramus, assembly GCA_006783055.1. Taxonomy (NCBI): domain Eukaryota; kingdom Metazoa; phylum Arthropoda; class Malacostraca; order Amphipoda; family Talitridae; genus Trinorchestia; species Trinorchestia longiramus. The sequence continues at coordinate 29,976 of VCRD01000820.1, read as the reverse complement.
TATCTTAAAATTCAGAGATTCAATGAGGAAATCCAGACGCTACGTTCATTGATCGAAGATCAATTTTCTGGAGTTCAGCACAAATAGTTTGGAGCAATGTTCTCTCTATTACTAGCACTGAAAAAATAAAACTCGTCAAGAAAATAACTTCTATTAAAGTAGGTCTATGCAAAATAAAGAGCTCGATTCCTTAGGAATTAAGCCAAAGAGATCCTAAAGGGAGTTATCGCTAGCTCTTAAGGATACCATTCACGAACATGCACTACTTTACGTTAGATTTTCAAAAATAAAGGCGCAACATACAGTTTACTATTTAAGTTAATGTAGAAAAGTACAAAAAATAAAATCAGTAGTGTGCATAGGTTAATGAACTGCCCAACGTGACTAACTTCATTACACGTGCTCAAGACGAGCGCTTGGGTACGCTTCCAGGGAACAAAAGCGTGACTGGACGCGTCTATACCCAAACTACTGTACTTTTGAAGCGAAAACGCGACCAATAACTACTTAGCATCTCCAAGCAAATTTTTCCCAAACGCAAGAACTAACCAGGCGCAAGTACTCTGATAAAACTGCTCCACTAGTAAATACCAGCCATAAAACCGAAGACCAAATAGTTGGTTCTCAAAATCAAAGCAAACTTCGTAATATTTGTGCGCAGCAATTCCACGGAGCTCAAAAAAAACTACGCTAAAGTTGACCATTAGTGATAACTACACTGAAGTTCTTCGTTCTAGGCATGCGTAGCATCTGCAGCGTTCAAGCTCCGCGTCCACTGAACGAGCTGCAGAAATGGGTGCCCTCATTCAGGAGGATTTCGATGTGGGTATTACGCTCCAAGGAGTCATCCTGTTACTAACCAGAACTGCTTGTAAAAGAGGATATACACCTAACAGCTAGCTAGTCATGAACTAATGAGAAATGTCAACAGTGGAGAAAGATAAGAACAAGATTGAGTAAGTCGAAAGCTATGAGTGATCACGCTCCATTAGATCGAGTTCAACTAACAGCCCTCACTCGAACACTTGGAAGACCGTTGAACTAATTAGGCTATCGTTCAAGGAAACTACGATGATCACTACAAAACTTCTCAAAAGAGAATTAAAACACCTTGGAGAATCATCGTATGAAAGCTGCATAGTTCAAAAGTCGCCAAAATACGACTTTAATACAACTAAATCTGAAGGGGAAGTTCCCACACCACAAAATCACATGGTTGTCCATTTCTGAGCCAATAACCAACTCCGCACACTAAATTAACTTCGTTGCTGCACTAGTCAGTGTTCCAAGCAGCAACCCTCGTCTTCATCTTGCCGTCAATTTACTAGACATTTTCAAATAAAAAAGCCTAGACGCATTTGGAACGCTTTCCAGCAACCCGGATTCACGATACGGCTGATTCTGACTGCAATTTCACATCCTGCTGATTTGCTGTACTCCTACACTTCACTCTGCGCTACTTCTGGGTCTTTCAAATTCCGCGAAGGAGCAAGTCGATGAGCGTTTTCTTCTTTAATGAGATTAAAGATCCGTTGCTCTTGCCAATACCAATGCATCGGTAAAATTGCGCCGGACAAAAGGACTTAGGAACTAGGATAAGTGGGTGATTAAAACTCTTCTGATAAAGCATATAAAAGAGGGGAGGGCGATTAAATTAGGAAAGGCGTGCAGGGTGCAGGAGGCGACACTCCGAGATCCACAAGCAAAAATCAAAAGCCATTAGTCGAAAGGAAAGAATAACTGATCTTAGATTAATTTTATTATTTAATACGTTAAATTTAGAGAGCAGTGACAAACATCATGCACAAGCATCAACAGACACTAGGCAAAAAAAAGTTTTTCGTAGAAAAATAAGCTCACGTTGTCGAAACTTCAAGCAAGCAAATGGTCAAATTGACACAAAGACACCAATAGGAAAACATGGAAGAATGGGAAGGTCAAGAAGCATCACTGACATAAACCGGCTATAATAAAAAGGGGCAGGTTCAGTTAGATCTGTGACTACTTAATGGACACAAGCCCTGTGCGATCTACTTTTGTTTGAAAATACAGCATGTGAAATACTCAACTTCATTTGCAACAATAATACATCCTCTGATAAACCATATATTAAAATATCATTCACGAAATACGTATCGATTCTTATTTTCTGTACAGAACTGTGCAAATGAAAACGAAGCAAGGAGTCGTTGTTCTGGACCATGATGGCTGCCAAGTAACTATACTTCAGGTCGTCTGAAATACGTTTATAAACGTACTCTTACGAACGCGAGCAAATAACCACAAAAATTGGTTGGTAAATTCAATCAAATAACACTAGACAGCATTTCATGATGAAGAAATCCACGCGATTGTGGGGGGAAAAAGGAGCAGAGCTTCCAGCTCAGCCCACAACTACACAAGTCTTTTGAAGGCAATAAAAAGCCTTTGAATGAGCATGAATTAAAGACGTATAGTTGCAATCAGCAGCCATCAAGGACTTTGCAAAATTATATCCGCACAACAAAACTTTAGGAAAAATGATTTCGCTATTCTTACAAGTGCAAGCCGAACACACAAGCGTCGCACGTATACAGAGATAGACAGTAATGCCCTTAACGAAAATGCTAAGATGAGAATCATCTTGGGTCGCTAAATAATCCGCACCTGAAGTTGAGTGATTAATCCCTAAATAAATACAATACTCGTACGAACAAACGAATTTTTTATAAGATCAGGAAATTAAACTAAAATGACTGTTCCAACTAAAAATTAATAAAGGGAAAATTTTCCGAGTTACAAGAAAATTACGTTAAGCCTTTGAAATAACTAAATAGTCATTGTGCTGAAGTACAGGAACGCACCTGGCACGAAACTGGCGCTATAAGCAATGAAGACATCCCTTGTAGCGAAATGGAGGAACACCAAGGCTATTCAATTATGAAATTAAACTAAAAATCAAGAAAAGGCGTCACAACCAGTACAGTTTCATTGGATGTGGTCAGTTCAGGATGTTTCGTTGAGGAACTCAAGTCCTCGAGGAATATTAACCGTGGCCTACGAGAGGCTATCCTCCGGTAAGTATATCTCTAGTCTTGCGTTAGTCGCTTAGACATGCTCAAGGATAGTTATTTCAGCAGACAGCATCACGACGCATTAAACTGGGTAAACTGGTAATCCACAGAACAGTTGTCAACTAACTGCAGTATCAGTCAAACTTAAAACGTGCACCGAGAGCATCGTTTTCTATATCAAATAAAACTGGTCCAACATAAAACTTTCAAAGTTATAGTAAAAAAAGAAAATTTCGCTGACAACAAAGACAGTCAAAGAAACACTCGTAACGTCCGTCGTTAAAGAAAAAAGTAACTGAAATTAGTAATAAACTTCAGTGGTAAACACAAGGCATAAAATTTTTGTCTACCTACCTAAATAAAAGGCGAAAACACCCGTAGTCAATCTAAACAATTCACACATTTAGGAGAAATCGTAAATAAAAAAACACCATGCATAGAGTAGAACTATATAAAATATTCAGAGAAATGAAAAGCATCTACTTTGAATATTTTCAATTTAAACCGTAACTATTAATTCACTGATATAAAAATCTCAAAGGAATTAATCAAAACGTGTCTAAAATTAAATTTCTCCTATGTTCACAGAAAAATGGTTCTACATGGCTTTGAATAGTAGTCGCAATAGAGGTTCAGCATAAATGGTTTAACAGATGACGAAAAACATCTGGTGCTTCAGCAATAAATGGATAGCCATTCAACAGATGACGTTGCAGCATCACAATCCACTTCCATGGTTTCTCAGAGGCAATAATTTTCAAACAGTTGAAACTAAAATTAACAATACAGAACTGCGGGCAACTAAGATTAGACTATACACAAGAAATTTTAATTCGTGGCGAGTCGCAATTTGCCCGCGAAAAGTAACGCCAAGCCTCTAATTCAGTTTTAAACTTAATGGGCGACAGAATCGCACACTATCCACACAAGTGGAGAAGAATTGGCAAAACAAGACGACACTTGGGACCCCTAAAACATGAAAAAAATAACATTTCTTTAAAAAAATAAAAGGTTTTCTGCCGCATCTGTACGTGCATGTGATTCAGTAGCGATTCTACAGTCAAGTTTCTATTTTTCATCAAGACTGAACGCCACTCTTCATACCGTGTCCACCATTCCCTCTTCAGTGGTCACATCCATAAAACACTAATTCTCCACTTTCAAAAGAGGGACGGACATCAATCGCGAGAAAATTACTCATTCGTGATCATCGCGGATGCGGATGACTTCCTTTGACTCCGCGTGACATGAAGGGCAACATCCAGTGGAGTCTTGGATTTTCTGGGCACAAGGTAGGCAGAAACGGCGATGTCCACAAGGAACGAAGGCAACCTCAAAGCTCTCCCCCTTACACGAAGGGCAAATTTTGACACCAGGAGCACCATCGATGCTACTGCGACGGCTCCCTGGAGTAGAAGCGCTTTGAACAGGCGACGAAGCCGTCCCACAAGCCGAAGGAGTGGCAGGAGTGCCAATAGGCATGACACAAGCAGCTGAAGCAGCCAGAACAGGCGACACAACAGAGGTGGCAGCCAAACTGTCCAAGACTGACGCGGTCGTCGGGATGCCTGAAACCATCGACATCAGCTCATACACAGGAGACCTATCGGCGGAGCTGGAATTCGAAAACCCCGACACTGTGGCGAATGGAGTTGAATCATAATCAGGCAGAGCATCAGGCGATGAAGCGTTGCTGCAACGAAGCCCACCAGAAACTGACAGTTCGTTGAGAGCCGATGACAGCACATCCATCTTGGGAGTTGGGTCCGAGTTGGACCTTTGGACTGAGCCATGATTGAGCGCGCGATTTGGTGATAATGGGCGTGAAACACTGCCACTTGCACAACCGAAAGGACGTCCGTTGAAGTTGGTACTTACTGGAGGCAATTGATACTTCGCATCACTCCAGATGTTCTGAACAAACTGGGTCTGATCAAGCGCTGGAGATGACCCCATTGATGATCCTAAAGAGCCGAGCCCTTCATCGAGGCCGTACATTGACTGGAGGGCGGAGTTGCCAGAAGCCAAGCTAGACACATTAGCGAACGAAGAACGGAGGTTTGCTGGCGATGAGCCATTGTTCAGGCCAGAGCTCTTCGAATTCAAGATGTTGTTCGCATTCTCACCTAGCAAATTGAAACTGAAAGCGTTGTAAGTCGAGCCAAACGCAGAGTGTCCAGAAGCGCTTGAATTGCCAGTGTTGTAGGTTTGGGTACTTCCGTTGTTCAGCAAATTGCTTGAGCTCGTTGAGCTCCCTAGCCCATTGAAAGGAGGTAGATCTGTCAACGTGTTCGAAGTGTTCGACGATAGCACGTTGCCAATCACAGAGCCGACGTTGCTGTAGTTTGAGCCCAGAGCACCTACACCATTGCTAGAAACGCCTGACGACATGTTCACATGACCGTTAGAGGCAGTTGGCTGAGAGTGACCATTGAACATGGAGTAGTGAGAGTTCACGTTTGCAAGCACGTTTTGCTGATACCCGTTGTTGGCGCTCAAGAGAGCGTTGAGCGAAGCTGCGTTCAGAGTGGGCTTTACGCCATTGTATAAGGCAGTGTAAAAGTCGGCACTGCTACCTAAATTATCGAACGAGGTGACAGGCGAGTCTTCGTCCATCATACTCCCAGTGCGCATCGCGATGTGACTCTCGATTTCTCTTTTAGCGGCATCAACCGCGTCTGGTAGTCCGGTCACCTCAAAAATAGGTTCCTTATCTCTCGACGGAGTCACAATGTAGGTCTGCGTGGTCTGTTGGATACGCTTAATGGTCGCGCCCTTCGGTCCTACAACGAGACCGACCACACGGTAGGGAACCGTGACGTGAATGGTCTTCTGACCGGGAACGTTGGCAGGAGGGCCGGGGGCCATCGATCCGTTTATGTTATTCTTGCGGCACGCTCGAATTTGGCTGAAATGGTCAGCTGCAGATAGAATTTCGCGCTTGGCATTGGCGACATCTTCCTTGCGCCCTGGAAAAACAATAAAGCTATTAATCATGCTTCAATGAAAAATAAGTTACGAGGATTTCACGCGAGAAGACTGGCTTACGAGGTTTAGCATGTGATATGGTAAGCTCGTCAGAACTTAACTCTGTTTAAACCTTCACTGCATGAATTTATTTGAAGGTGTTACAACTGTTTCACCGGCTGATGTGTATGTAGCGGTGGTGTAATTAAGAGTTTGATACATTATCAGTACGTTCCTGATGTGGTACAAGCAGCTGCAGAGCCTCAAAAATTATTTTACGAGTTTGTACGGAAAAATGGGTATGTGCGATATCTGTCACGCCATGCAGTGAAGAGCTGACGACCATGAAATTTTCGAGTTAAAACTGCCTTCTACTATCAGAGCTTAACTCACATCGAGTGTCACGAGTACTCCCAAAAATTTAAAAAAATTTAGTGACAATTTCAAAAGTACATGCAATAGTCACTCGTAATGTGACGTGCGCATTGGAAGATATGAGTAGCCTGGACAATGTACCTGTGACCACGAAGACTGGCTCCTCTCCCCTCACTGGCGTCTTGATGTAGGTGTTTGTCTTAGCACGCAGAGCCTTGATCTTGCAGCCTGCTCACAAATCAAAACGTTACATTCAACACAACTAACAATACAAATATTGTTATTGTTAACAATACAAATATCGCTGCAAAAGTTCTAGAAAAGAGTATCAAAAATTGTATTAACATGTATTGAAATTTTATAATATTGAAAATTCTAGAAAGGAGAAATTTTTTAAGTATATCCAGAGTAATGTAATTCTACCTCCATCGCCATATTTTCACATCTTTTTTAAGTTTGTTTATACGTTGCACGCTCATAATTTCTCAATGAATTAAAATTTCTGAGAAGTCGAGTGACATCCGCTTCAGCTACCACAGAAAAATTAGGTTTCTTAGGCTTCGATTTTGAAGAACCGCCAGCTTAACGAGTCGAGTCATGAAAAACTTTAAGAACAGATCGCATCTCATAAAATAAAAGTATGAAACTCTAGAGCATGTCAGCCCTACATACTGAACTCTTATGACACTAACTCGCACGTTAATTGCACAGCACTGTCTTGAGGAAATTAGGCTGGCAACATTATGTGCGACATTCCGTCAGCGAGTTACACTGTCGGTACAATGAAGTGCATGTGCGCTACATGCTTTAAAGTTCTACAGCAATTGCAACTTAAGAGAATGGAGCCAGAACATGTATTGATTATCAGTTGCTAGGGTGAAGGAGTACAACGCCGCTTCTAACAGCCGAGGTAGCAGCAGTCACCGACAAACTTGGATCAATAGACCCAGAACAAGTCCAGAGCGGATGTGGAACAAAAACTTGAATCAATCCAGTTATATAAAGAATTCATATAATTACATTTTTAATATACTTGCAAAGTGCTTAGTAACTTTTATAAGAAAAAGAACGGGTGAATCCAAACGAACGTTCAATAGGAGTACAATGCAGTAGCTCCAACACATCTCATAACAAATGCAAAAGCACTTCAGAACGCTTCAGACGAGCTCAACAGAGCACGCACTTGCATGGTCGCTGGACTTCAGAAAGTTTCAAAACGGGCTACACGGTTGAGTAATATTTCCGATGAAATCCTTTTTGCCTAAATGCAAACAAGAACAAGAAAAACAGGAACAAACTAAAAGTTTTACCATCGATTGGATTTTAGTCTGAATCTTTTTGTAAAGATATGGATTTCAATGGAACATCAGTACGAGACACTGCAATACACAACGTCACGCCACCGTCGAGAAGCGAGGCAGACACGCCCTGCAGCTAACACGCGAGGGAAGGTTCCCTCAGTTCGACAACGCCGCGTCCCTCGCTTGAAGCGGCAGTATCCCACACGCTCGCTACACGGCAATGATTGTTGCGCTTTCGTGATAACCACCTGGAGCATTTTCGTTAAGAGGGATCAATTTGTTCCATAGATTTATACATTACATTCCATCAACTGATCAATTTTGTGTAGCCTACGCAGCCGAGGCGCGTACAATGCTGTTCATGAAGTAAAGAAGCAGCTCTCGGTTGAGCTGTAACAAACCACTACAGTAAATCGGACTGCTTGGTGAGGATCAAGCAGCCAGGGAAGGAGGGGTTGTGAAAGGAAGGGGGAGTCCCTGAGAGGATGACTGGTTGGGGCGTTCGCCCCGGATACCGACGCGAGCCTACACAGATCGTTGTCACTGCAACTGCGCGGAAACCAGCACAATGCAAACTCAAGTTTGTTTTAAAGAAGGAACTGTTGGTCCAGGTCTAATAAAGAACAAGACAGCTTTTGATGGTTTTAAAATGCCGGTATACATCCAATTTAATGAAATATTTCGAATGGAAGTGGAATAAGCTACACAAAATTTGCCTCTCCTGATCAGAATAATTTATTTCGAAACTTATAAAAGTTCTCAAACCTAAGACTCTGGTACCTTATAAGCTAATAACGGCATATACGGTGAAGCTGATCAAATTCATACGATTTGTTTTCGCTACATCTTCCTGGACGTCAGTGTCTGAACAAGCCAAGAAACAGACCCTGCATTCGTGATCACCTGATCCTAACGCGAAATTTTCGTCTAAAATTTACATTCAAGCTGAAGACTGGTCTAGTTAATCGAAAATGGAAGCAGGTGGGTCAGGCGGGCAGTCGAACGAATTCGAGACAACTGCAAGAAAATCGATCTGCACAATTGTTGGGCAACGAAACAGGTGCTGCCTAAACAAATTTCATCTAAAAATGGCATGTGTAGTAGAAATGCGCGAAAGAGGTTGATTGCACGGCCGAGTCAATTGAAATTCATTAGGAACTCTATGACCAGGTGTGCTGTACCCCGACGCTGCGAACTGCGAGACCTAGCATTTAAACCTATCGGAACTTCAAAAGGAGCCAGGCAATGCGGGCGCTGCAAAACAAGCTATGATGAGAACACACAAGACTCATCAAGCGCTGAAGGATCACATTGTTTTAACGGTCATTCGTACGTCAGTAGATCACAGCTCAGGAACGTCATGACGTTAATGCCGTCTGATCGTACAGAAGACGAGGTATACTTTTTCGATTGCCGACTGCATCAGTGGTACATTCGAAATCTTTAACGTAATATTGTTCTACAACTTGCTATACTTTTAACTTGTCCATGAACAGGGCAGGACGGGGTTTCAGAGTACAATCTGAGCTCATTAAAGCCGAGTACCTTCCACCTAATCAAACTAACGTGGCCGGATAAAACTGGCCACAATTCTGGTGACAAGCTCCGTCTGGAGCCTTCAGCCAGTGGAGCAGAGAGGGCTGAGAAACTTTACCCTCTGCAGTAAATAACAGATCAGGGCAGTTAACTTCCATGATCAATTGTAATAGTCGAGTGGTTTTGAGCCAAACAACTTTTTTTTCTGTAAACGAAGCAAGTGACAACTCGCCACCTTTTCCATACTAAAACCACTGGAAAGAAGTCTTTACGAACCTCAAGCCTAATTAAACTTGTGCGTCGGAAGTCAGGAGTAGTGATCGTAAGACTAAGCTTCCGTAAACGATGCAGTGATGAATTTTGCTGTGGATCAAGCAAGTTTGATGTGCTTGCGAGACAACGAAGGCAAAATGCGTCTCAGGTGCGCATCTCTCGCTTGCCTGCCTGTGAAGTGGTGACCTTGAATACTGGTTGGGAGCAATGGACTTCCTTAGCTTCCTGAGCACTCGCATTCTTCCCTCACACAAGTCACCTTCACAACACTTACGGCGATCTCAACACATCAACGCCCAGCTGCTTTAACTTTCAATGAATACAGTCTGAAGACTGATTTCATCTTTATTTACATAAAATTCGTTTCCAGACTTCACGCTAAACGTAACAAGATTTCCGAACAGATGTTGAACTCCCTTCGCTCCCATACAACAGGTAAATCACATCTATACTCGGTATATAATCTACGTTTTTTTTCTCCGTGCTAGGGCAGATGAAAACGACGTTTAACGATTGAGGAGTCAGAGGGATTCATTTAGATTATACAAGTCATTCAAGGTAAATAACCTAAGACATGTCAACTGCATCGAATACAATCAATAAGGATGACGGTTACATGCCAAGGCCCTCAAGGATCAAAATCAAACTGGTTAGAAAAATTTTGATGCCTGAACATTCAACATACTGTTGACGGAACATGGACACATGCAGCAGGATACGTCTGGATACCGTGAACTTCCACAATATGCTTCATAATCATTTTCACCTTTTCTTAGGATTGACTACTAAATTTCACTCAATGAGGTGCGATGTAAGTTGACTCATTAATGAAGGGCAGATATCACGTAGGAGCAATGAACTGATCGACTCTCTTGCCGACATCCAGACACCAGTTTACCTGCGCTCTGCTTGAGCCGAATTCAATGCACTGCCTCATACTTTCATCAATACAATTTAATGGTAAATTTCTAGTTCACATCGTTGACCACAATTCCTACGTTAAGAATTTCTGTTAAAAAACTAGGGTAGAACATTAAACAACGTTGAGCTGCATGGTGTCGTATCCATGAGGGTAGAGCGACAGCCACGTCGGTGGCCCAATAAAAGCTGCCAAAAGAACATGCCAAGAGAAAAGGCCCTTCATTTGAGCGTGGGCCAGACAACGGCTGGCGGCCCGTGCCAACAATGCCAAGTAACCCGCGCTGGTATGCACAACTTGCGTTTATTTCCCTCGTCTCGACGAGACCAATGGAGTAACGTTCTTTGGTCAACCGAGGACTACACAAACTAACAGCACTACACTCGCTCGGCGTAAGATTTAGCTTTCTGATTATATGAAGTTAAAATACAATCAACTGGCCATAACTCTCTTGACAGAAGTCATTTCCGGTTTTCTACGAGTTTCATTCTTTACGTCTTCCCTATGGACTTTTCTACCCAATGAGTGATCTTTTTCAGGCGAAGCTCATCGTCTCTGCAAGGAATTTCCGACCACATAGCTGGCCCAACGATGTCCAGGTCACCGATTCAGAACTCTCGTCAAGCGACTGGTTGTTACACAGCATCACGTAGTTTGATAAACGATTAGAGAAGCGTCAACAATAGAATGCTATCACAAAATTACATAATCAAGACCCAAAAAATTTACTTATTAGAATACTCCAGGATCTTCCTAACTATCCAGCACTGAAGGTGCAGTAAATCCGCGGACCAGATCAAAATAGCGGAAAGCAAGGCCTGTTATGTCGAATAAATGGGAGGCACGGCGCCAAATTTTAGTTTGGTCAAGTAGGTCGGGGTAGGTAGAAGTGTCCTATACCAGAGGTTCAGCTCATGCCAACCGCTTTAGCCTAGAGAAATCGGGTAGATTAAAAAGCGTACACCGCACGAAAAGCGTTCAGAAGAGGCCGTAATATATTGACGCTACCGGCTTCGGTGCAACAAACTATTTCAGGGACAACTGTAAGAAGAGGCGGCATCGCGGGCAACACAAAGGGTGCCGGTGATGAGCAGCGATGGTGAGGCTGCTTATCGTACACAAGCACCCTGCTATTATTATGAGCAAAAGGTTAGCGCACTTCATCACCCGAGGAAAAATTAAAAACTTCTAAAATATGATTCACTATATCAAGCAGTAAAATATTCAGCCGGAATAACGAGCAAACAACATCATAGGTTAGTCCTATTCGAGAGACGCTCGCCGCAAGCCATCCATGACCAAGGAAAAAAACGAAGCTCGCTCTGGTCCGAGAAAAAAAGATTACGAAGCCATCTCTGAAAGCTAACAACATTGGACAAGCAACACGTAACCCCTTGATCCGGTTCACTGGAGTTCCCATCCAACCGATTATTTCACTAAATTTAGGAATTTCACTTATATTTGCCTCATTCTAACATCTTTAAATACGTTCGAACGTCGACGTTTCATTGTTGAAATTCTGAATGTCCACATTGCTCCAGAAATGTGTGAACACAGAATGCTCTTAATTACTCCATTAATGTTAAAGCTCAAAATGGAACAAAATGCAAAAAAATACCACATCGAAGAGTCTCCACAAAACAGCTTGGTAGGTAATCTGGCTATCAAGATCAAATGCAAAAGAACAATGGCCGACTAGTGGCGTAACGCAAACTCATGCACACTTATTTCTCCTGAAGTGCGTAGCACGAGACCTTTCAGTATTTACAGACGCTTGTGTGTATCCTGCACAAAAAAATAATTAACTATGAAGCTAAGATTTCACAACAATCCAACGAGTTGCTTTCCTCGTAAGGCCTAAAAGCTTAAACGCATTAATCGAGAGCCAGCGCTGCATTTGTAGCAAGAGAAAGGAGAAGCTAACATCAGCACTGCATACACAAGAATTAAGCAGGACAAATGTGAAGTAGCTACATAGCAGTTGCCGTCGCATGGTCTCCGCACTGCAGAGGTGCTAGACTTCCATGCGGTTATCAGGCTGACCGACAACCACCGGATTCCTCTTCCGTAGTTCTAAAATCTAAAATTATTTAACATTCACGCTGCCGTTAGGAACAGAAGCTCACAAGATTTTATTATTTATTGAAATGTAAGCACTCATCAGTTCAACATGGGCTAGCATAATTTATTACGAAATCCGACTAGAATTAGCATGTTACCAGCATTCATGATAAATCTAACTAGATCATGGGCAGCATGTAATTACGAAATTGGATAATATGACACGGTAACGTGTAAAGCAGCACATTCTGTTCAGCTGGATGGGGTGCAGCAGCATCTGTTCCTTGCAACACGGCAACTGACCAACACGCGCAGCTGCCAGTGAGGACAAATAAATTAAGCGAAGTAATCTCTACCTCCAATAAACACTCCTCACCACATGAACGATCAAACATTTCCCTGTCTTTCTACACGCATCAAGCATCAGAACTGTTTCATCACCCGTGCTCGATTGTTATGTCTTAAATCGCTGCTGTAGAACTTCTTCGCGAAAGCCCTCGAAAAAGAAAAAAATTACAGCATCAAATCAAAGTTTGTAAATGGAAAGGTTGCATCTTGACTAGAAGTACGGATTGCAATTTCTGACTGAAGCCACGCCGTGAACCTCTTATTCGGATTGAAATTGATTCGTAGGTCTGCTTATCAGTTATCGTAGCTAGATCTGCTTGAAGTCGTTAAATTCATTCCAGCGTGCAAACCAGAATAGTTATGCTATAGAAAAATCAGGCATGCAATTTGCACGTATATCGAGTTGAATAAATGAAATGACTACTTTCGTTCCTGCGAAACTTGAGCGTTTACTGGTGAAAGAAATTACGTTAACATTGATCGTCAAATCTAGTAGCCACTTTGTTGTACCAAATTCGCACAACACAATCCAAAGAAAGCTTTTTGAATTTAAAGTTGTAAGATTCGTTAATGCATAGTAAACAGACTTAATGAAAATGAAACTTAAATTAATGTCCGCGTACATGTTAATGAGCTTCGTCAACGCTGCAAGGAAGCATATTTAACTTTTATGCTAAATGTACACAGGTTAACGAGTTACTAACTTTTATGCGACTTAAGTTCGAGATGCTGGGAGCGAGTGGCAAAATGAAGTGAGGTCGGTTGCAGCAACCAGGTTCACCACGACCTTGGCACGGACGAGTTTTTTTATTTAATAACCTAACCCCGATGTTGTAACAGTTCAACAAGATAGAGGGCAGCTTCCACATCATCTAGAGTGGGCTAGAACCTTAAAGCTGCTCCAATTTGCCAATTTAAGAATTTATTGACCATACAACCATCTGACATTCAAGACTACAAATTTGTTAAGTTGTTTGCTGTAAGCCAATGTGGCCCGAAACAATGTCTTAATATCGTAGCAAGAAAATTGGAACAGTTTGAAAGAGAAATGCAAGCCAACTACAAAACTCAGAACAAAGACCAAGAATTTTGTCTTTAAGAACAGCAATACACCGCCTAGCCTCTAAACGTGCAACGAACTTTCAACTGAACACTTTATCAAAAATCAAATATATGAACCACTATTGCAAGGCTAGTTCACCAGATTCTAAAAAAATGTTAGACAAAATGTTTAAGGATAAGCTAAAAAGTAACTAGAATACTTCGTAAAATTTGGATGAATTTAAGAGTTAAAGATATGAATTTTTGAAGATAACGGTAAAGGTTCCATCCAAAAGCTTTGCTTTGAAACCCAGGAACGAGTTCTTCAGCATGACTATTTTACTGAGAATAACGAGGGAATGTTCTGGTTCAATCAAATTTTGATACCATTTTTCACAGAGATTGTGACACGAACGAGGACGCAGCTGAGAAAGTGGTAGAAGACCATCGCAGACTATCACATGGCGCGGTCAGAGTACGTGCAACAGACCCCCAGTGCGCCCAACAGCATCAAGTTCTGTTCAGCGTCAATTTTAAAACACGATTCAGAACCAATATGCGAAAGCAGGATCTTGCAATCAAATCCTTCAACATGAAGGTGAAAAAACTATGCCTTTCATATCTAAGCATTTCACAATTTTATTTGAAAAACTAAAACAGGAGGATAATCTAAATTCTATCGAGTAAAAACGATTAAAAAGTTAACCGCACATTGAGGTTACTTCCGCTTCGAAATGTAGGGGGATTCCGTAGGCAAGAATAGCAGCACTGGCGGCTATAAGCAAGACCAGTGAGCTCAGGGAGAGATTTTAAAGAGGCCCTGTAGGACCGACGAGCAGACTTCAGCTAGCCCCTAGAACTGCTCGAGGGGAGAAGAGAGCAACCCGGCGAGAGGGAGTCTCGAAAAAAAATTAACACTAGCAGGGGACAGAAAAATCTGATCGCGTCGAGTTTACTTTGAACCTACGGTTCAAATTCTAAGGAGAAATTTACAAAAGTTATGATGTAGATTATCAGAAACTCGTGGGTTATGAAGACAGTAGAGTATGATTTAATGTTTCAACCAATCCATTCTTCCATCTAAAAGATTAAAGATGGGGAATATTTCTACTAGACTACCTAATATGGAATCCTCTACATTAATAAAATAGAATTGAGGCCGAATACGAAGACCTATTTGGCGAAGTGCCTCCTGAGTAAAGGAGTTCTACGCATAAACATTCTCTGCTCGAAATCAACATTCATGCAACTATACGACCAGTTTCAAGAACGATTTCACATTTAATAGAATCTGCTGACCAAGGAATCTGCTCTAAATTTTCAAGCTTGTTGGAAATGAATTTTAATGTCGACTGAAGGTAATACTGCGCCCATGCGCTGAGCAGACGCAGCCATCGCACAACAGAAGCGCGAGTCGCGCACGTATGTCGCCAAAGCACGCGTATTTATAGATAGGCCAACGCACCCCAGAAACACTCTTCACGAGAAAAAGTCGGCCAGAAGTCTCGGTACCCAAGGAGATCTTCTAGTTCGAGAGGGTACGTAAGTAACGGGCTAGAACAAAATTCGTTTAAGATTCATAAATCCATTAACTTTGCTACGCACCGACATGATATCTAAATGACGAAATATAGGCAATTTTAATTCTAATGAAGCTGAAGTATACTATTGAAATAGTAGACTAAGTGCAAAGCACGAGCTGCGACGGGAGGTATGAGCGTGGTAAAGAAGAGAGGGGAGCGCTGTGAGGGTAACAGTCACTCCCGCTTTAGAGAGAGGGATCAATACGGACCGAGCTAGACTGCCGCTCGTGTCGTCGTAATGGGGAAAACGAAGGGATGAGAGGGGAAGGGAGGATAAAACGAGCGCTGCCAGACAAGAATGGGGAACTGCGGTGGCGGTGTGGGAGGAGGCTGCCTATTTCCCCTGGAGAGGGGAAGCAGGCCGACATCGTGCGATGGAGCAGCAGTCACCGGACTAGTGAAAGAGAACACAGCAGCGGCCGGCCGGCAGGCGGCATGACGAGGGCATTTCCTCAACACTGGAGGGCAAGATGAGCTTTAAGCCTCCGCTGCAACACCCCATCGCCACAAGCAGCAAATCCGTCAGCAGCAAACTCCATCCCCCGCACCGCAGCCAGTGATACGCGCATTAGTAAGAGTTGCGACTCGTGTGTAATTATTCGAGTGCACAACCCTAAACCAAATTCAATAGATCAAATGATTAACAGTTTAAAATATCTTGTTAGGTACAAGGATAATGTCATACAAGCAAAGAAGCCGGAAGCGACAGCTCGAATCGCCGTGCACTGGCTTGGCGAACTCGAGTATGAAACTTTAGCTCAGCTGAAGGAACACTAGAGTTTCCAAGTGAGGGAGGCACGTCACACTATGAAGCAAGACGACAGAAAAGCAACAGTCAATATTAATCTTTCGTATTATCAAACGTAGCTAGAGCTTTGAACGCACGAAAACAAGTATTAAGCGATCAATTAACACTATGAACAACGCTAAATTGACAGGCCCCGCCCAGCTAGCCTACTCTTATGAAACTGTACTTTGTCAAGAAGTTATCGAATCTCTCCAGGAAACTAATAATTTATCACAGTCTCATGGAACACAAAGGCATTCTAACAAAACCATCTAACCAGTACTCGAAACGTAGAAAGTTTCGTAAGGAAGTACAAAGCCGTAACAACGCAAATATGTGATGCAGAATCAGCATTCATAAACTAGTAAAATTATAGCAGTCGTAGAAACAGTGACGGAACAGCCGCCACTGCAGTAGTTGCCGGGCTACGCGCTCCCGGCCCCGACGCCAGCCCCCCATATCGACCCGTGGGTGTCCTTTCCCCCCTCCACAGGGAGACGCACCACAGGGAACCAAACTAAAACAGCGACAAGAAATAGTCGGGCTAAACGTACAACATTGAGCGCTTGTTCTTCAAGCCCCTGAGAATACAATAACAGTTAAAACCGACGTCGATACCTTGCAAGCAAGTACTCGGGCCGTGGTAAAGCTTTGAGTATGCCAGGCAAGATCGAGAGAGGATGACACAGGTTGACTCTTCACTAGCGATGATACGCCGACCACCAACGCCCAACACTATCGACCACCGGGACTACCTACAGCTCAGCACGGCTCCGTGCATCATGTGCTGTTATCGAGACGCTTACTAGTACGAATTTGGGGGACATTTCCAAGACAAAAAATCACGGATACTTTCACAGAAATAGTTTAAATTTCTTTACGTGATCCTGAATTTGAACTCCAGCCAGTTTTTACGAGCATTTTCGTGTACTTGAATAACCACATATATACTGAAAACTTATTCACTTTACACACGAGGCTATAGGTCACCCAGAATGAGTTATTATCCAGGTAATATTTTCTCAAGGGGAAATCTAGCATTTCTGATTCTCACCAATTGTACGACGTACAACGAAGAGGCACACCGGCGCGAGTGAGATACACGAGGTTCATTAGATCAAAAAACGAGGCATTTCAGTTTCAATACTACGCATAAAAATATTGCTGCCGCATGCAGTAAAGTTTAGATACAAGTCTGGATTAGTGCAACCTTTAATGCGATTCTTGGATTAGCTCCAACCAAAAAGATCTAGCAAAATTAAGTTACAATTAACAAAATTCGTTATTTAAATCAAGCTTATTTCGCCCCACACTAGCATCTCTAAACATTAAAGGAACAAGATGAATTGAAGGGACTACGGAAAGGGAATGGGAGCGGCGGTGCGTCAGAAGAGGCAGGGAAGCTCGTTATCACAAGCAGCGATAGGCTGAGCGAAGTCTCGTTCTGGAGAGATAAGTTGTTGAACAATGCAGCTTTGTTGACCAGCCACACAAACGCACGGACGACGTTTGTATCTACACAAAATGTACTGTAAGTCTGCAACGCAGTTTTCTACAAACAAAGGGACTTTAAGCAAAATCTGAATGATTCTGGTCAGGAAAGTAAAACAGTCCTTGCATCCCTGCCAACCAAGGCGTACATTTACCATAGTGAGTTAGTTTGGTTATTCACTCAAATTGTATTGCTGGAAAAATATCAAGGCCCTGAATGCTGCAAGAATGCTCACAGCGAAGGAAGAAAATTCTGCGGCAGACTGGGGAGTCAGAAACGAGGGGAGTTGCGAGGGTGTACCCCTACGAGGGAGTCACAAGCTTCTCAATCAATACGACGCAGTGCCGGGGTGAGGACTCAGCTGGCTTCTTGAACGTAGCTTGGCACGCACTTGGATGAAACCACTTAAAAATACTTTCATATATAATAAAAAGCTTCTATTCTGCATGTTACAATGCGTATCAGACGTCGTAACGAGTAATGACAAAACTTTAAAGTGGCATTAACAAATTATGATAGCGAATGACATCACGAGCTAAAATAGATTCATTGATCGAAAATAATCAATGGAATGGAAGGCGAGCGCTACGCCATTTTTCTTGTGGACTCGTGACGGCAACTAAGCAACTATGCACGAGTGTTTGCCTTTAGGACAGCGATGTTCTGATGAAACATGGCTTAAAACTAGAAAATTTAATAAAGATTTTACATTCAAACATTTTGGAATTGACTAATGTTAAGAGAACTATGAACCACGAGAAAAAGCATGTGATACCCGTGAATCGAGTCCCATCAGAAAAATCAAGCGAGTTTCACTTTCGTTAAGGCCATTAGGGTTTTCTGAGAAAATCTATATTTGAAAGCATAAATAAAGCACCTAAAAATTGCTCTCACGGCCGCTTTTGAAGTTTTCACTGAGAGATTAATAGGATTAAAAATGGAGTTTTTAACCGTGCACAGCAATGGCCTCACTAGAAGTGTGACCTGATTCAAAATAACGGTATTGTCAAGAATCAGTCATCCAAAAACAAGCCAACTCCTACAAAGACCTACACTCCTACGAAGGCTCAGTCATTACGAGAGCACTTTAAATCTCACGATATCTGTAGAAATTTGCCACACTAAGAAAAATGTAAACTAAACCAGTATGATTGGCCGCAGTCACCAAAATCAAGTCGAGCATCTCCATCGGAGTTTTCGTGAGTAATTCATTATACTTTTGATGAAAACCTTGAGCTTTAGTAAATTTAGCTTTAGTTAATAAAATGACTAGTACAAGCACAATAGCAAATGCAAGTTAGTCTAGGAAATGGTTGCCTATGGGACAATATTTTTTGACTACACCAAGGTCAGTTGCGAGGTTTGCTGTGTTGACCGCAGTGCGTCTGCAGTGGCAACCTTGGAACACATCGACCACTATGCAGGCAGAACCGTCATTGTTTAACTACTACTGATGTGGAACAGTCATTGACAATGACGGTAATGAAACAATACGACACTGAAATAGTTCACAAATCACAAAAAAGGAGTAATCGAAAAGATACGATATAGAAGCGTCTGTCACTGGGCTTTAGTTCACTCCAGTGCAGTCGCCTTACACGAATTGAGATAACTGACGACGCTGACAGTATATATGCAACTACAGGCAAATTTTATTGTTTTATAAACTCAGGTCTTCTAACATGTGTAATAATAGCACCATGTGAAAGGTCAAGACCTTGCACACGCAACTTAGCTTCTGTTCAAGTATTGACGATGTCGTGTATCGTATTATCCAGACAGATTTCAAAATATCCATGAAATATCGCAATTAGTTCAAGAATTTATGAAGAGAATCCACGGTTGAGTACTGCCAGCGTACCCCCATGTACATTCAGGACTGCCTTACAATTGTCCACAAGTTAGTGCAAACTGCTACCTTATTTGCGATGATTCTCTACAAATGTATAACTGAGAACCTATCCACGTGAGTATGTTGCCATGGATTAACTGCACCGTTAATCCTTGAGCAGAGGGTTCTAACATTCTAGCCAGAGCAAAGTCTGAAATACGCCAAAGCGTCTTGTGTCATCACAAACTGCAAGCTTCTGGACAGATGGAATTACGAACAAGACAAAGACAATTGAAGTTGCTAAGTAACAAGACATTGCAGGGTTACATGAGTCAGCAACACGATCCAAGCGACTAGCACCCAACTCTTACCGCTAATATGGAGCTCCAAGTCTTCCACACCCTGGAGTTCAATCTAGTCAAAACTCGCACCATGTGGGCGAACTTTCCAAGCGACTAATGAATTGTCTATCGTTGCAAGTAGTAAATGAGTTATTTTTGTGTTCTGAAGAGCTTGGCATTACCAATAAAGAAATTAACAGCATTTTCGCCGAGTGATCGAATTATAGTAGACCTCGTTAATAACCTAGCAACAGGAGATGGAACCTGCTTCTGAGAAACTCAAGTTAATGGTTGGCAGATGAAAAAACACGTGCAGAGAAAGTGGTTTGTCTACTGGATGAGCAAAAGGAGTGCAGGGTTGGCTGAACATCTTCAAGGTCACCTAAACTTTCTCCAGCCACTTTTTTCACTTGGCATTTCTTAACGTAAGGCGCCGAGAAAATGACCAACTGCAAAAGCAGGTGTTAGAAAACATGGCATCACAAGCTCTTCCTTTCGAACACCATGAAAGGAGCTGAAGCTAAGAAACCTAAACCTAAGCCTAACTTAACAGCAACTCCACCCACGCTCTCCTGACCTCAACACTCCTTGCCTCACGCACAGGAGAAACGCGAGCTTCAGAGCTCCATCAACCCGACCTCTCGCAGCTCTCAAATGGGACTCCAATATCCCCTTGCACGACCAAACTCTAGCCGCGTTATCCCTGCTCCCTACATTCCATTGAAAGGCTTCTTAGGCTCGCGTCAGTTGGGTGAAGGTGAATCTAGCGACTTTTTCGTATTGGTTAGAAGTATAATCTGATCAACTGAGAACTGCTTTCCTCTCGTACGTAGACCGCGGATGGGGGAATGCTCGAGTCTTAGGTTTTATATTATGCTCGTAGCTAACAGCTACTCACACGTTCATGAAACTGAACTTCAAGGTGAAGGTTTCTAAACGAGTGAAAAAGGAATTTGTGAAATGGATTGTTAACCACAACTTGGAACAAAAAATGTTCGACATCCGTACATTCAAGATGCATATCTATACAGGAGTCAAGATTAGTACGGGAGAAGCCTTTAAAGCTTCGTGGAGATGATCTATCATGGAGTAGACCGGATGGGGGAGCCGGCGGTGCAAAGCGGACGGCAGGAAGACTAAACAAGCTTGAGGAACAAAGGCGAGCAGCCCGTACTAAAGAGTACCTTCTCACAAATAAGCTCAGCTAAAAATAATTGAAGCAAAAAGCGTAGCCTGCTGTGAGAACCATATTTTGCCGTGGGTCACGAATGTAGGAGGAAACCGTCCCTGGCTCCTAATCCAACGAGTCAAGAATTGGACAAGACGTTTTGAAGTCATTTAGGGTACTAGAACAAAGTTCTCCACTGAGGTATAATCCAGCACCTCCATGAGATAACTGCTCGCACTTCTACCTCGTTCCCCTCAAAACTCTCATTGAGAACTAACGAGCAAAACACTGCCCTAGTGTCGTCGTACAGCGCTTTTGCATGGAAGAATTTCCGAAAATATGCTTCTTGGAAGAATGCTTCTCTTTCATTACTACGAATTAATTGTTCTAACGAGCGAGAACACAGCCCACTGCCCTGACGCACACCGCTTTTGCACAGAACTGTCGAACTTCCGAAAATATGCATCTTTGAATTATGAGACACTTGTTCATTACTACAAATTGTAATCGAGCCTGAGACAATCCCAAAGACGTCAACCGTACGGTCCACACACTCAGGATATGAAGTATCAACATTTTTCAAGGAAAGAAGCATAACTTGCATCGCAAATGAGGAAATTCAGGGATTGAATGCAACTGGAAAAGCTACAATGAAATTATAAGTAACCATCACAGACTAGTGAATTTTATTTCAATAAACGTCATATAAAACTGGCCGTCTGGTAGTAAAATAACTTTGCTTCGAGTGTCTACATGGATAAGATAGGCTAAGATAGGTAGAGTTGTCTCAGTACACGCTATCTTCTTGATGAAAAGGAAAATTTACGCTCTGAAGTTAATGAACAAGCAACCAGATAAACTTCAAAAGTATACTCTTTACAAACTCACAATTGCAAACTACAACTTACCAAATTTCGGTACTTTTGGAACACTATTTTTACTCTAATAACACGCATAATAACGGACACTATTTTTATCATGACTTCATTCATTCGCTTTTTACATTTTCAATTCACAAAGGTCTAATGGAAAAATCGAGGAGCTAAATAATACAGGTTATAGTATTTCACGCAGCACATGCATGCCAGTTCATTGAATGAACCAAGGTCAATGAATAGTGGAGTGTACAAACTAATGTCCAAGTGAAAAAGCCAACCAACTAGCTTCGCAAGGACAGGCAAACGGCCAACTTCTAACATTCTATATATTAGGCAGTAATTGCACTAGCTACACCAGCGAGGGAAAGTATGGACGATCACAAAAGAAGGGGGACAGGGGCCAACGGACGACACCCGAACAAAAGCCATGCGAGCAAAAAGAAAAGTTCACAGGAAGTTCCCTAGTCAGTCACACTTCCTCCACCCTCTTGGTTCCCGTGGAGCTCTGCAACCGGTAGCCCCTATCATAGAGATGGATGCCAGCTTCCTTTGCATCAATCCACACACGCGCGCCCCCACACAACTGATGCTAAGGCTGGTCAACCTCAATCCGGCATCACCCAAGCGCATGAAGGTTTCTTTCTCAACCTACACTGCGTACGCTAACAATATTTAGTGTTATAACCAAGTCAGCAAGGATACGAACAGAACCTTAGCCATGAATGGCACGAGTCAAACTTATCTGATAACATAAGCAAGACACCAATTCTGATAAGACTACCTTGATATTGCAAAACAGAAACTGAAGGAGCGTTTCAACCACAACTTAAATTGAACTAAATGCCGAAGCAACAATATTCGTAGTTTTGAGATTGAAAACTTTGAACGCATATTCAAGACACAAGTACAAATTTATTTTATCTCAAATTGGAATATCTGAACTCATCTTCGACTAGCTGTACTGGTTAATTAGAATATAGCTTTGAATAACAACCTCTAAGGAGGAATATACTATGACAGCGGATTCTTGGCACGACAACGTACTCAAGCGAGCAAGACAAGAAATTAACGAGTGAGTAAAGCAGAGCAAATTTCACCAAGTGGAGCAGTAGAGAACAGCAACTACTACCACCAGGACCGAAAGGTTTGTCGCTACCTCGCCATCAGTAGCGACACAAACAAGCTGTAGTCTAAACAAAGCTAGGGAACCCCACCTCTTCACTTTTTACACCTTAGCGGGAGGTTAGGAGACACCAGTGAACATTTAAGCATTAGCCCAATACGGGAAAACTACACATTAACAGCTGATGCTTAAAAAATTACGACCCAACGCAATGAGTTTACTTTTTAGTTTTCCTAGTTTCGTCAGATACTAGACTTCGCTTGAAATCTAGTTCTTCGGCTACCATACTCTATACATGCTGATTAAATCATTCATGACTTCAGGTATTCTGACAGTAAGTAAAGTTAACGATTTCATCTCCTAACTTGAGCGTAAAATGTAAGAGCATTGATCAAATTAAACCACAACAGACGTTAGGAACTAGTCAATTCGCCTCGGACAATGAAGATCATCTTAGCCCTAACTGATGCGCACGAGCGGCATGTGCTCAGCCAAGCCGATGCTGGACTAGATAAGCTTCCTCCCTTGCCCAGACTCAAGATTATAAGACTACCCGTTTACTGAAGCATTAATGACTATTTGAATCAGTGCAAGGAAGCTTTGGACGTACGAATAACTTTTTTGTAATTGTCTACAAGCTTCTAGGCCTCACAGAAGCTATTACTGGTTCAGATTTTAGCTTCCATGACGGGATCAAATTTGTTTTTTCTGAAATACGCAAAACTAAAGCTAATCTATAATCAATAAATTCAGCAGCATTATCACTACAAAATAAAATTCAATCAAATATTGAAAATGGTATTGTGACAGTCAGGTCGCAACATTTGAGTTAAAATTTGAGAACATTAGTCCTTGTCAGATAAAATGACAAATATTCGTGCCTAACTCAAGAACTCTTATCGTACGTATTTTTATCACCCCACAGTAAAGCTTGAAAACATTTTAGTACATAATTCGTGACTTTACTGTGTGAGCCATACAATGGCGTAAATGGATGGCAGAAGCTACAGTTTAATCCGAGCTTTAGTACTAACAAGGTTAACTTTTTCTCGTACAAAATGGGAATGCATGCTCATTTTATAACGTGTTGAGGTTATAATTTCTACTGAACTACGGCGATTCCAAAATTACAAAATTTTGAGGAATTTCAGTATTACACAAGGGAGCATCTGCTTTACCAACTACAGTGAACCAAGAAGCACGAACTGAAGTTTAAAAGTCCCATAAAAACGGACTTTGGTACTGCATGAGTTCGACATATCTGTTGCTCCCATACAGAGTTGCTAGTCCTTGTAGTATACTGAAAGACTATCCCTTGAGTGTACTCTACTGCAGGGTGATAATTGTAAGTAAGCTTATATGCTGCATGATGTGAGGAACTCTAGAACACATCTCAGATGGTCGCCGCATGTTCAGAACGGAAGGCGGCAGACGTGCCGGGGACGGTGGGGTGGGATGGAGAGGAGGCTTCTTCCTTCACGGTTAATTTTAGCTACCTGACTAGACGTCACTCGCGGAGACAAACGTAGACTTGGTTGCCGCTTGCTTACGAAGCAGTCAACAGGATTGAAGGATTCCTCGGAAGTATTGGTGAAATTCGCCATAAGCGAAGCATTCGTATTTCTAACAATTCGACCGAAGCGGCTACCGCAACATGCAACAGTCTCCTAATACATATAAAAGAACTACGCTTGACTCAAATTGGAACTGACAACCAAGGCGATAATGCAAACAAATCTTCAACATAACCGACCAAATTTCAGACCACCAAGAAACTACTAGTTGGCAATATGTTCAACCTACTAAATGGAAGCTTTTCAACTCTCCAAGTCGCACTCAGAACATCCGGAAGAAAAACCGAGCAAATTAGAGCCACTTAACCAAAATACTCGGAATAGAGACACATAACCGCACCCTCCTCTAGCCTAATCCCAAACATCGTCAAACGAGAAAAAAACTCCTTTTCTCCGCGTCTCTGTATCAGTAGGAAACAATGATCCACTACTTTCTAGCCGGATTTGGGAGGAGGGGGGTGCAGCAACGCCTGTCCTTCGCTCCTCCAAACGCGGTCAAGGACCAGCCGGCCGGCCGGCTTGCCCACCAGGCATCGTAGACAGCCAGTCTGTCCTGAACTGCTCAAGCAGTTTACTTTACTATTATCCAAATTGCGTTCAAACGCATGTTGCACCCAATTCTCCTAAAAAATGGCATCCAACGTAATGTTCATCATTGGATAATTTATCAATACTTTCAATATGTAGCAAGTAGAATTCAAATTTATTTTTAGGATACATTTTGAGAGCTTCCTCCACCAGTATCAGTGGAGCTTTCCTAGTAGGATTGTTAAGGTGATTTTGGCGCTGTAATTGTTTTCAATACTGAAAATGTGGATAACTGAGAAGGGCGTGCCCTTCCTTACGCCCCACGGAACCCCGCCAGCTCGAACACTGCCTTCTACTGCCGCAGGAGCTGCCGTATTAGGCAGTCGGTGCTCGCACCACATGTTCATACCCTGACCTACACCCTACACACAGCAGTATGCTACGTGTCAAGCTTTGTACGGTGCTCTTCATACGTTGACATTTTTAGTAAATCTTACGAAAATAGGGACCCAAAACCATCGGCTGAGATAAGCAATGCAAAGCTAATGACCATTTGTGAATCTAAATGGAATAAAATGCAGTAAAAAATACCTAGGTAGGAATGTTTCATCGATCCCAATGACTACGGAAAACATCGTGCTTGTTAAGTAAATAATGCTGTATGGACCAGTTAGTCCTGAAGTCCAGTTGACACTTCAATTTAGTCCTGTACTCTAAACATTACGTACAAATTTAAATGTTTACATTATAACAGGAGTAATACGGGACGTAATATTTTGGGCAAAAAAAAAAAACTTTGCCGAGTTAGAGAAAAATTTCTAGCTATAAAGAAACAAGATTCGTATTTAATTTTCTTGTTATTTGTTATGACCTTGTCTATGACAAAATAAAGTTCTATTGGAATCACGGTCAGCAAACACCCGATCGAGTCTTACGCAGTTTTTGACCTTGTAATTGTTTTACTATTTTCAATTCTTCTCGTTAAAAATGTTTTTAACGTACACACGTTTTGTTATATTGAAGATAGTCGGGCTTGTATTCAACAACCTGTTCGATGGCTTCCATTATTTTAAAGCGCCTCCCTATCACAATTTCAATGTTTGCACAAAAGGCCTCTAGTTTTGTTGAATTAGCTCTGATAATTTACAACCAAGCTTGAAATCACACGAGGTTTCAAAACGCAGTTCGACTACGAAGAACTTTAGGGCAGCAAATGGAGACCCGAGTTTGGATCCTCATAATGGAGGTCAAGGCCTGCATTTACTACAAATTCATTCACTCCCCAGCACCCTGCCTCCACACCGGTTCACAAGTCAATCCTTCAAATAAATTCAATACCAAAATTCTTTAGAGCTTCTGTATTAATTATCGATGGTGGGCTGATAAATCTAAACAGAAAAAATTTCTTAATTTGATTGAAAGTAAACGTTCTTAAAATTACTTAAAAAATATTAGATCAAGAATGAACATCAGGTGTAGGAACTCTACAAAGAAAATTTTATGGGAATGTGTTAATAGTTACATCCTGACATTGAGAAAAATAGATTTGCTCTTTACAAAACTAATAAAGAACAGATTGCTTGTACTTTAAATCAGCACAAATGCACTAATACATCACATGTCTGAGCATATATGGAACTAAATTTTATTTAGTACTACTAAATACTACTTTATCTTGAATTTATTCACTGGCATGTCATTTTTACAGAATAGTTTATATTTGAAATAATTAACACTATACAAGCAGCTACAGTTATTTGCAAGCAGTACGAGAAGCTCCTGGCGTATACACACCAGATGCTCACTAACACCTCAATAATTCTGCTGCTAATGTCCAAAGATTGTAGCATTGAACTTTCAAATTTGTATGCAAGTACATACTTCAGTTACAGGTCTCTTGAGAATGTCAATATTTTTCAATTCAAATTTACTTCTTACATTACCAAGATTTTTAACAATACACTTACTAAAATTTATGGTACGGATTAACTTTTTTCTATATATTGAACAGGAACTGTAATACAAATACTAATCTTCAATGGAGCTGCCTAGAAAGTTTTTCTTTTGAGCAACATGTTGAAATTTTTATAAAGATGTGTCCTCAAGTCATTGTATCGATACTTTGTTTTCATTCAAGTAAAACAGCTTTACAGTGTCGCATGTATCATGCAGTCAACTTTGATATTTTAATGCAAGTTCCTTCCAAATACGAATATACGTGTAGGTTGCTAACAGGCATTCTTTTCTCTGAAGATTATACAACCTGCAAGTTCCTCTAATGTAACACATTAGATCATCACTGTTGGTGAAATGAAATTGTTAAGAATACAGGTCATTACTTGTTTTAACAAAAAAATATTTACAGTCTTGGTACAATGTAAGGAATTTCAGGTATAACACCTCTTATACCAACAATCCCTACCCATAAATTAAGCTCAAAGGGAATTTATGAAAAATGCTTCATCCATCCAGTCCGTATCCACCCATCGTTTACTTAACGCTAACACAGGACATACAAAACATTTGCATCGCCGGACAAGTTTCGTCAAGACAGACCAATGCGACTATCGCTTCTATATATGACCCACCCTAATAATTGTATACCGAACGCTTCGACTACCGGCCATAAACCTTCAAACAAACTCATTCATATAAATTCTTCACGTGGTGAACTCGGCAGTCGAGAACTATAACTCGGGATAACATACATGACCTACCTCAACTAACACGTTGACACTTCACATTGCAGGCACCACAACTGCACAGACTCGAACGCTTCAGCGAAGGCACTTGTATTTTTTAATAGTTAATATTTAAACTAATGCTTACCTTGTCTGCCGACAATTTCGGCCACGTGCTCCGAAGAAGGTACAGCCACGCACTCTGTCATGTTCTGTGAGCGTCTTCGTTCAGCCTCTGTAAGTGATGTTACCAGTGGGTTTTCATCCAAGTGCGCAAAAACGTTCATGTATTCGTTCTGATGTTGATGTTGCTGCTGTTGCTGTTGTTGCTGTAGCTGTTGTTGCTGCTGCATAAGGGAAGATATCTCCAACGCCAGGGAAAAAGTTTTGTCATCCATGTTCGCATGTGATACTGATTGAGAGACATTCGGATTCGTAACCATTGTGCCCAAATCGTAGGTACTACTAGCAGGCATGAACTTTCGTTTTCGTGAACAGACTTTCACTAGGAAAGGCTGTTCAAGTCGTCACCTGAAAACGTGGATGAGAATTTAACTAAAAAGACACTACTACACACAACAGGAAATTGAAAGAAGTGTTGTTAGCGCTGCACTATCACACAACCTACAACGAAGAACTCCCAACTTCAACTGAGCTTCGTAAACGATCGTCTTTTATACTCTTAGTTCTTCACACAACGTTCCGCCCACCGGCACAGAGCTGTTTTACGATTGGTCCGCTTAACTACTGCAGCGCTTCGATGCCGCAAACGTTGCTAGTCTTTATTCGATCATTAAATTAGTATAATAATACAATTTCAGATAGAAATGTTACAATATTGTAAGACTAGCAATTTGTAAAGAAAATAATTTGTATACATTAATGTAAAAAGTTTTAAAATATACGTATTCCCACTGTTATAGAAGACGTTGCCACATTTCATGTTCCCCTCCCATGGATAAAACATTTGAAATTTCCCGCCCTATTCGTAGTTCTTTCCTATGCATGTCGTCCGATGAAATATTTAATGCAGGCTTATTTAAAACTAATTTTGGATCAGTATATTACTTGTGTTCTCATCCTTTGCATTCGGTAAAATTTCATAGGACAGTTTAATAGAGCTATACCGTGCCAATACAGTGAAAGTATCTTGATATTCATTTACTTGAATTTCATGCCCAATTACATTAATTTCATATATAACTAATGCATGGACTCGTACTTTCTACGAACGTATTAGAAGTAGACATGACGTTCATGGAGAAACTGCAAGGCGTGTTACGGGACGGAGCTGCGTGAACACGTGGGGAAAAAAATGGTAGGAATTGCCCTAGCTACGGATTTATTTACTGTTCAGTTTGTCGAAACCGATATTAGGAACTTCTCCCATCTAAATTTTTTCAACAATTGGGTACCGTTTTATTCGGGTCATACGAGAGATTATCCTGATGCAAACTACTTTAGATTTGGTATTTTTCATGAGTAATTACCTATATGTACGTAGAAATATTTCTTTAATAGTACTTCTATGTTGAAATTTACTTGACATTTTCATGAAACCTTCTATAAAGGAAGCTTTTCTAATTTTCCGATTTCTTTTTCATTTTAGTACGATGCGTTTTGAAATTGCGGAATAGGGTGCCTGTAAATATTTGTCAGTTGAACGTTCTTTTTTGTGATACCACAAGCGCTTGCCGCGCTCCACAGCACCGGAGTCTAACGTTCACGCTCCGAGATGTCACCACGTGGATTTAGTGAACACGATATTTTCTTCACGTACAAATTAACTGCACGGACACAGGTTTTTAGAAACCAAATTTACGTACACTAGATGTTACGGAAAACAAAATAGTGATGCGAAATTTTCAACTATCTAAACGTTTTTTAGGATTTATTTGTACTGCACCTGCACATGAAGATTATAATGCACACATTGAATTCCGTACACAGCAAGTGCAGTTGCAGCTGATCTCGGGACGAAATGAGGCGAGAGAAGATCGGTGCTTACGTATTCTCGGGAGGACCTTTAATAAAACGACTCAAAAATTAAAGTAAATTATTTATAGAAAATGCGCGAGCCAAAGTAGAGCTTCATTTTGTGATTGTTCGGACAGAT
>VCRD01000819.1:178473-192291 GCA_006783055.1 Trinorchestia longiramus | reverse complement strand
CTCCAGGTGTGTAGTGCTGGCTGACTCTCCAGGTGTGTAGTGCTGGCTGACTCGCCAGGTGTGTAGTACTGGCTGACTCACCAGGTGTGTAGTGCTGGCTGACTCACCAGGTGTGTAGTGCTGGCTGACTCTCCAGGTGTGTGGTATGTGGCTTGTGGCAGTGACTGGGTTCTGCAGGTCCACTTCAGGAATCCTCTGATACGAATAATTAGTGTACATGGATGATCTTGAGTTACATCAGCAGTGCTGTTACACTGCATTTTGGAAGTGTGTACGAGACATCTCTCACTCAACTGGTGAGATATAGTTCAGTGGGTGAGTGAAGTTAAGCATGTGTGTACTAGGACCACTTTTTCCTTCATGCGGATGGCTACTTTACATCTTCTCAAGCCCTTCTCGTCTCTAGAGTCATACCTTGACACAGCTGGTCTCCTAATCTCCGGTCGGTTCTCCTTACAGAAAATTGTTTGCTTTTAAATTCAAATTGTGTTGCACAAGTTTCTTATAACCCAGCAATACTTTCGGTATCTTCCGATTAACAAAGATCAGAGTTATAAAATCAAAGTTATTTTGTGGGCCAAATATTCTAGTTGTTTTACTTGATGCTTATTTTTGTTCAGAATTCAGAACATGAAGATGATCGATGGCAAGCCCGAGTACAAGGGGGCTCTGGACGTGCTGGGCAAGGTGGTTAAGAAAGAAGGCTTCTTCTCTCTGTGGAAGGGCTTCACTCCGTACTACATGCGTCTGGGCCCCCACACGGTGCTCACCTTCATCTTCTTGGAACAGATGAACAAGTTGTACAAGCAGATTGTGCTGGGGGAGGCAGATGCCAAGGGCGGTGGTCTTTGAAGTGCCTGGTTGCTTCACTGTTATGGGCCATGTAGCATTTGGTGCTATCATGCGCAGCCGTAAAGGACAGAGTTTAGTTTCAGACAATGGAAAACGCATTGCTTGCACTCCTCTTCAGTCATAGGTCTACAACACACATTCAATTGAGTATATTAAATGAATCAGACTCTGGAACTCAGTGTGCGTTTAGAATAGATCCTTCTAAAGAATAGGTTCTTTCTCCTTTGTTACTACTCTTTTATTCGTTCTGTCCCTAGCAAGACAATTTTTTTAAATTTATTTTGCAGAATTTCACTTTTCTGGTACGCACTTACGCCCTAGTTGCTCTCAGTTTTGTGTCAGAAAAAATGTCTGATGACGTCCATACTTAAAAATTATTTTAGAGAATTCAAAGCGTTGTGTGCAATATTGACATAACTAGGATAAAAAATAAATGCAGAATGCCCAATTATGGGAAGAACTTAGGAAATATAACTTATTTTGAATTGTGTCGTGTTGGTGGCATTGGAAATTCTACTTCCCATAATGTCTACTTTTGAGATATGTTGAACGTTTCATTTTGCTTCCAGTTATGACACCATCCTGACAACTTTGATACTTATTCCCATTTCCTCTAAGACGCGAAAACTTAAACGACTATCTCCTGATGCCGGGTACCACTACTGAGATTGCTTTTGTTGTAGCTGCGGTGGTTAAACTAGGAATATAACAATCTTCGTCAAAAGGGTAGTTTTGCAGGTGGGGAGGGTGTTGGTCAGTGATGCGACACTGACAGCTGAGCGCGTTAGTGTAGGAAGACAGCCTATACTCTATATTTTACTTCACCGAGAAGGTAAACTTCTCATGCTAGGCATTGCTTTTCCTCTACACTTTGTTGAGGTTCATTATTGGTATCTTTTGAAAAAGATCTGTAAAATTCGAGAAATTTGTGCTATTGTCCACCTGCTGCAATGAGAGCGAGGCATGTTAGTTGTCATAAGAGTGCCGTGTTTTTGTGGTGTACTGTTTAGTTCTTTGAATTGTCTGTTCATTGTTCTATAACATCGTATGTTAGTTTTTAACGGACTACGGTTTCATCAGAAGCTGTTGTGTTTGTGCAATTGTTTGGAGAACTTTGTTTGCGTTTTTGTCTGTTATTTCTCTCTGTTAAGAGTTTTATTGTGACGTTCTTAAAAGCATGGTTGTTGAATTGCCATTTTGGTGAGCAGCTTGGATCATGAACAAAATTTTTGCTACCGTATGAGCGATTTTTGATTTGAAATACGAGCAGTGTAAGGTTACTGTTCGAACGAAGCTGTTAATTTTCAATGTAGATAGCAAAAGTTATTTACTCAAACTATGAATGCAATCGTGTTACGAAGTCAGTTTTCATGCCCGATATTTTACTCGTATCTAGCGCACTTTTTTTGTTGTTGTATTGAACCACCTAACTGGTGCATCAGATTCGCTTATATTTTGAGTGAGTTAGCAAACGTTCGATTAAACGGTCAAAAATGCGCTGTAAAAACTATGAAGTGAGCAAGTTTGACCGAGCAAAAACGGCTTTCCGCCTGTGTACAGGCTGTGAATCTTTTAATTTAGAGTAGATCGGTCGTGCATTATTATATCTAGTCTCAACTCCTACGCTCACGAGGAAATCCTGTATCTAATATTCTTAATCGTTATAAATGCATGAATGTTGGAATTTTTTGTGTTCCAGTTTTGGCGTATGTTCATTAGTGTTCATTTGTGCACGTGTGCTGCAGTCGAGGGGATTGTAGCGTTCCACATCTTCTCCTTTGCACTCTGAACAAGCAAGCCGTGCTGAACTGTGTTCAGTATCTCCTATTGTCATCTACTCGAGTCTTCCAGTGGTTGTTCATTAGCGTCGTCTGTGGGTGTAATAATAGGATTGTCCGTTCCATTTCAGTTTGACTGAAAGTATTGTCGGCATATGATTATCATTTGTGTTGCGGTGCTCTGTGAACATTCAACAAATGGAGTGTAAAAATATTTGTAAAGTAAAAATCTGCGTACAACTGTTTTGCAGTTGAGGGACAAATTACGGTCTACCACATGCAGGATGTCCACAAAAAAAGGTATCCACTGACCGATATATGTATGTTTGATAATGTTCGTAATGAAAACACCCTGATCTTTATTCAGCTGCATTTTAATAGTATAAAAGCTAAAGAAATAAATCAGAATTAAACTGTTGTGTTATTCCGGTATCATATATACATATATCGGTCAGTGGATATTTTTTGTGGACACCCTGTATTGTGGAAGTAATCCCATCTTACATGATTGCTCATTTACTATACTGCAGCCTTTATTGTTCATTTTATATTAGTCACAATTTGAAGAGCTACTCATATTTTAGTCATGACAATTCTGAAAACCTTAGTTCAATAGTTACGAGGTGTTGATAACTCAATTTGTTATTGTGTTTTATATGAAGAGGGAATTATATTTTGCGCACAACAGCGAGTGGATCAACGCGTTGTGACTGACACCACGGTGCCGTGATTACACGCAATGTATATACATATATTTTTAGAGTCATACAACCTGTGCAGATGAAAGGATTCATACCTTCGGATCAACACCGGTTACAAACTGTAAAGTTTTAATAAACTGGATGGTTAGAGTTCCCATATTTTTTACTTCGTTTTTCATTCTGATGAATGAACAATATAAACGTCCTTCTCAAGAAAGTTCCCCTCGGACGTAGCGTTACAAGAGATTTAAATCAGTATTTGTTACACGGTCGCTGTAGCTGTTAAAACCGAGGAGGTTGATGAAGATCAAAGAGACTCCACAAAAACTAGAAATTCCCTTGTGATCTGGCCAGCAGCTCGAGGATTCAATCTGGTGGACCTAATCACGAATTGTCTGCTCCCCTGAACTACGCAGCCCCTGCTGATCAAACATCGCAGCTTCTGGCTGTATGAAGGAAGTTGCCCATTTTATGGAAATTTCTGCGACAAGTTTAATCTAATGCGACACCGACGACGTTCGTGCAGCAAGTCGTCTGAATGGAACGATAGCCTTCGCAAAGGAAAAACAACAAAAATATCCTATTTAACTAAATTCACTGTAGTCTTTCATGAACTAATACTCATTTAGCAATGAGTAGCTCTGGTAGTATCTTCAGACCGCCAAATCCTCAAAACACACAAGTGTTATGAGCCCATCTCTACTTCCTCCTAGTGAAGCTGAGATAGCTTTAGAGCAGCATCCAGTGCTAAAGGACAATCGTGTTCAGCGCACTTGCCCAGCAGGCTTAAATGGAAGAGTGTCAAAATGTCTGCATTCGACATCATGAACTCGTGACTGCATGAAGAAGCGCATCAGCAATACAGTGAAAGAAAGGGTTTGCTTAAAATTTTAAATTTTATACAATTATGAAACGTCTAACCTACAGATCCAGAAATAAGCGCTTGACAGCTCCAACAGGTAAAATCTATCTACAGGGAAGAACGTGAAACGAGACTATAGTGCTATCATTTCAGCTAAATATTTTCTACTTCACTTAATCACCAGTAAAAACAACCAATTCTTAAAAACCAAATTTGACTAGCTATTTGCTTTGTATTTTATAGGACAAGCTACGCAAGTGAGTATTACAGCTTCCTCACACAAACTTGTGACGCTTCTATAATTATACGCCATAACTCGCACCATCAAGTCAAGTTTGAAAGCCAACTTCACTATAGGTACTAACCTGAACATATAACCCGGCCATGTGACGCCACTCGCGGGTGGTACGTGGAGCTGGACTCGATCAGCGTGCAATTTTTTGTACTAAATCTTATGTATACCTTCTTTTGCTAATTAACCCTTTCGATACTGACGGTACATATAAGTACTGCTCCAATTTTGCACATTTTAAGATGCAGAGCAACACGTGTCTGCAAACGGTGGTAGGGCAGTGCAAGCTACAGTTTGATCAGGACAATGCAGTAACCGTAAAACATCACAAAGCATCTTTTTTAAAATTTGATTTTAAATATGTTGAAAAGGTTCTAATATTGGTATCATGGTACCGAAAGGATTAACAATACATAGCGGTGAGGATGATGCAAGCGGTGTGGCGGGCCGAGTTGATGCCAGATGAGGTGTCAGCGTAGGTGAAGTGCTCAACCATAAATGGGTGAGTCACAAACACAAGGAGCCCAGGTGCTCTCCGCTGATGAACGTGATGTGACATATGGCTTTTTTAAGAGGGGGGATTGAGTGCTCTGTTACCTACTGTTTCCTAAATGGTGGGCTCAAAATTAACGAGGAATACTTTTCAACACTGTCGAGGCCGCTACATTACCGTCAAGATCACGTCTGTTTATAAACGAAAAATCTGATGTTATAGTGAAAAAGTGATATTACGCGATTGTTATGAAAATGTAAGTTTGTTCTCTGAATTGCAAGACCTTCAGCGCAATCTAGTCACTGAAGAGCCAGCAAACTCTTTCACTACTACTACTACTACTGCTGCTGAACATATATATTTGATTCCCCACAACCAAGAAGCATAATGATAAAATATATATTGTTCAGTTCAACCAAGGTGTATCCCCATAGCTCTAACAAGACATAATTTTGAATTTATGACCAGAAATGAGCAACCGAATCGATCGTTGCCTTGATACCAGTAATTCTCACCAAAAAATAGACAAACCCACCAAAGTTTTGTAATATGAAACGTGACCTAAAGGATAAATAATTCAAGCGTGTGAATTCACTGAGCCTAGTTAGGACTTGAAGAAGACATCAAGTTATGGAATAGAGTTTATTCAGTCCAGCGGTGCATGCAGTCCGTGTTGCAGCAGACATAGTAGAGTCTCATCTCGTCGTCGGCGCGGCGTGTCTGCGCCTGGAAGAAGACAGCGTCCCTTGTCTTGCACCGCGGGCACGCGTGGTCGTATGTGTGGGGCAGCGTGGGGTCCTGCACACGGCCGTCAGGTCAACAGTGAATGCATTGAAATAAACACAGCGAATGAGAAAAGTCCAAGGATATTCAACTTCAAACTAGCAGTGTGACTGGAATATAATGAACACTGGTTTTTGAACAACTTGAAATGCCTAACACCTACAGACTTGAGCCTCACCGTAATGACTTCGGGATTGATGTGCCGCAACTCGTCGATCTCATGCATAAGTTTGTTAACGTAGATGCAGTTGTTATCAGCTGCCACCTTGTAGTCGCAGTTCCGACATGCATACATCAGTATCTTCTTCTCCTGAAAACAAACTGCATCAGCTTCCTAAAATCATGAGCTCACACCTGCGTCACAACTCTGCTGTCATCCACAACATTAAAACCTTGATTCTGTTCCCACCCATATTTATTTTCTAGTTATTTATTTGTAATTGCTGATAGTAACCTATTTCATATGTTTTTTTTATAAATTCATACATAATATAAATAAATATAACAAGTTTGTTACCATTAATTGTACTCACAGTATACTATGTTATATCCATTTTTGCACATACGAACAATTTACAATAGTATTTCAATACAGAACAAAATGCATTTACATTTACACAACTTATTAATAAATGGCATTACTTAAAAAGACATTTAATTCCATGCACTGGTTTTTAAATATATTATAAAACATAATAGAACAACCCAATCGAATTTGTTTGTGCATAACAGTTGATTGAGAGAACTGACTTTATCTTCCTTGGGGTAGAGCATGTTGTTACACTCCTGGCAGAACCTGATGCCCACATAACCCAGGTTGTTGCGTGATGAGGGCTCACCCACAACAGCAGCATCACCTCCTGCCACACAAAGAGTCAAACTCAGGGCTATGGAGTGAGTCCAGAATGATTTATGCTCAAACTCATTCCGAAGTGCCGAGAAAGAAGAACTAACAAGCTTAAAAATAATGCAAATATCCTTCCTAAGTATGTAGTCCAAAAATTCAAATAATCTTCATGAAAAACTTTCAAATGTTAAAATCAGACTTGAGTTATGAGCAAAATAGAACAATACAATGAATTTATGACTAACATTCAATATCTTCCCACTTCTAACTCTATAGATATGCTTTAAAATAAAAATTATGAAAATAAAACAAAATCAAATCTCAGTAATACATTCATCTCACTCGGGCAACTTTCATATGAAGCAAATAAAGTTAAATTTATTCAGAAACTGTCATGCAAACCCTCTAGCCCAAGTATCTGTTTCTCTCCCCTCCACTTCTGCAGCACATCCAGCAGAGTCAAACAATTACAGAACCAAGTTTGCATTTAATTATTAAAAGATTTGAATATAGGTTTCCCTAGTGTTATCGTTAATGCTTAATAAACAATATAGCAACAATTCCAGAATTACATAGAAGTTACTGTACTTTTTTTGTTGAGTAAGCAGAAGTAATTCCATCTGCTTTATGATCATGCACCAGCCATACACACCCTCACTTGCACAACTATGCTCATGCACCAACCATACACACCCTCACCTGCACAACTATGTTCATGCACCAACCATACACACCCTCACCTGCACAACTATGCTC
The DNA here is from genome assembly GCA_006783055.1 of Trinorchestia longiramus. NCBI lineage: Eukaryota > Metazoa > Arthropoda > Malacostraca > Amphipoda > Talitridae > Trinorchestia > Trinorchestia longiramus. The sequence continues at coordinate 184,927 of VCRD01000819.1, read as the reverse complement.
ATGCACCAACCATACACACCCTCACCTGCACAACTATGATCATGCACCAACCATACACACCCTCACCTGCACACCTATGATCATGCACCAACCATACACACCCTCACCTGCACAACTATGATCATGCACCAACTATACACACCCTCACCTGCATAACTCATGATGAGAGGAGAGATTTCTCAAAGGAGATATTCCAAGATGAAAATGTACCTGTAAAAGTTTTAAAAACAAATTCACAAATACTATAATAATCTCTGTAAGCCTTTAACATGAAATATCCACAAAAAATCAATGGAAACCAGCTATCATTTTTAATCTTAATAATTGAATCCATTCAAAATTTTTCACTTGAACAATAAATACCTGGAAGAAAAATTCATGGAATTACAAATCATAGTAACTTGAGACCAAAAATAGATGATTTCAAAGTCAATGATATGTACTCTCTAAAATATACTAAATAGGAGTATTTTGGAACTCAAGCATTCAAATTTATAGTGTCTAGGAAAATTACTGTATTTTAAGTTTAGTATAAAATTTCTTTGGAAAAAAATGTAAACTAAATAAAAGAATCAAAATGATAAATATGGGATGCAGTATAATACACACAGTACATCAATACACACAACAGCTTGATGCTATCCATCTGCTGAGAGAAGGACTAACTGCCGACATCCCACTGCCGACATGGTTGACGCGGCTAGAAATACGGCATGGGACTTGGGTAAACAACCGAATAATTATCGAAGTAATTATCCGACCCAAGAATGGGCCGGAAGGCTTGTTCCTATAGCCTCATTCTATTTTATTCTATTGATATGTACACCAGACTTCTTTTAATCTGATGAACATCACACTGTATCAACACTGAAGTCCTGCTTTCCAGGGTGTGAAATTTAAGTGACACTAAATTTTATTTTTAAACTGCCTTTGAGATGTGTTGCCTACAATATGTACCTGCATGTCCATCAACAAATATGTGTTGCTACACATGTATATTGAAATGTTGGTAACATGTTAATGAGAATATCTTGCACAAAAAATCCTCATAAAACTTCAAGTAAGGCATGTCTAAGAATAAATACAGTTAGATATAATACACCTGTCATCATAATTCCATTAAAATATTAATAATAGTTCCAAAAATCTGTTCCTTCATAAGAAGTAAAAACTATAAAAGAAAGACAAAGATACTATTCTATACAAATGCACATTGTATCTAAACTAATTCCTCAAGGACTTTGCTAGCAAAGAGTCACATTAAGCTACATTAAAGGGATTAAAATAATTTTATACTTTAGGGTCTAGTAATGTGAGAATAGTCAACTTCTTTTAATAAAATTGGAATTTTTTTATTCAATTACATATTAAGTAATATATTTACAACTTTACAACTACAGCAGTAATGCATTGGCAATCAGTAGAAAATTTTCTTAATTTGATGAGCACAATTCAACAAATTCAGCATATTAACACCTTGGAAGCTGACACACAGAAGTGCTAACCAGCATGTATGCAAAGGATGGTATAAGCCACACTTAAGAGAGTGGAAAAAAATTCTAATATCTCAAGCTACAATTCTCAGCTTCATAAAGAAACAGATTACAGATCTGAAAATATTAGGCAATGATATAGCACATGAGTTGTGCCTACTTTTCTACTCAGTGACAAAATTTTGTAATAATTTTTTATAGTTTTGAAAAGCATCCAAATTATGGAAGTACTCTATACACACCACTAAACCATCTGAACAACATGCCTACCATACTATAAACTGGGTTATTGTGAGACCCTTCTTGACTAAATACAAGTCAAACTACTAGAAAGAAAATAAATCAACAGCAAAATGTGTATGTAGAATATCCTTCTCATAGCTACAACAAACAAACACTATTCTAACATTTTCTCCACAAATGACAGCACAACAGTATTTAATAGTTGCAATGTAGTTTTTGGACTAACAAATTACACTGGTAATTTAGCAAGAAAAACAAAGTTGCCAGGCCAGATTTTAAATCTCTTGCCATGCTGAGAACATCTCAAATCAAATAAATGAAAATTAAAAGACTGAACTTTAGGCAGTACAACTCCACTAGAATAGAAACAAACACATATTGGAAAAACTCTATTTATACTGAACCCATTATTATAAAAATTACAATTATTTGACAAAAGACTACCTACACAAATACAAGACAATTTACAGAAACAAATTTGCAAGTCATGAAATTACTATGCCAACTTCATTCTGGTGAGTCAAAAATTTTGCGAATTATGTACTGTATGCCCCACTCCACTAGAACCTCATCCTGATACTTTTCAGAGACTTAACTTTGACTTTAATTTTAAATTTAGGGCCATCTATAATAGGGGCTTCTGTTGCAGCCTTTCATTGCCCCCAAAAAACACATAGAAGAATTTCGTCTCACTTTTTCACCTCTGAGCAAGGGTCGTCTAAGATAATTCCTCCAGGGTCTCACTGAGGCATTTCATGCAAAAGAACCAGCCAAGTTAGAACAGCACTCAGAGAACCAGCTTGTCATAAACAGCCCCTTACGCATCCCAGGAACGAGGTTATGCTTTAGTTTTAGAAAGTACATAGAAAGCTAGAAGCTTAAGTTCTGTCAGCCAGTCAACATACCTAGTAAGCTGAGTAGTGAAAATTTCAATGGAGTTCAAATCAAACCAAAAGTGCCGCTATCATAGTAGTCGTGAAGCTCACATCATAGTGTAAAATAATGAACATTTTGTTATATGAAGATGTTCTTCTCAAACGTTTCAAATTTTTTATTGGCTTAGCATTTTACCTATTTTCGAAGCCTAAAATAAATGAAACTGTTTTTTCCATATACAGGTAGGTATTCATGAAACAAACTTCATAAGACTTTCATTATACAAGAAGTTTATAAAATTTAACTCTTTTCTTCTTACCACGTCGAGCTGTTAATTAAAATATATGAAAATTAGGCATTCAACAGAGAAATACTTCAAATACATATTAATATAGCACTCAGTGACCTGTATTCTTTTTCTATATATAAATAATAATAATTAAAACGTCTGTTATAAACTAACATTAACACTTAATTACCACCAATTGAACACTACTTCGTATAACTTAGTTTTCTCGGCGAATGGTAGTGTGGTTACATGAACATGTACATGCAAATGAAACAGGTATGTACATGAAAAGAGACGCATTCACGTCTCAACTTCAGTCATGTCTGCATGACCATTTACGAATAATAATGAAGTTTGGATACCCGAAATGTACTTATAATTTAATTAAATTAAAAGCTTACTTTTTATGTCCATTTACAACCTGTGGAGACTTGAGTAGTTAATCACTAAATCTTGTGCACGCGTATACATAGTTATGTTAAGCTCATCGTAATAGAATAGTTTCAGGTTGTATTCTAAAATTTCTTTATTGGGGGTTAAAGTTTCCCCACTGAAAATCATTGGTACCAATGTTGGTGCCATAAGCATTTAGACACTCATTCTAAAACTACTTGAATTTCACGTAAAAAGTAAGCAAATAACCTCATTCCATTGATATATGAAACCTACTCAAATATTTTTATATCTGAGCTCTTAAATATGTTGTAGAAATTAGTATTTTGTCCTTATTTTAATTACGACGTGGCATTCTACAGCGTGAATGGCATTGGTTGTACAAATTTAAATGAATAAGAAACAAACGAACTCCAGTGTTACGGTGGTGGTAGAGGCAGGTGGTGGTGCACGGTGTGTCTCAGCGTGTTCGTTTGTTCATCGTTTACGCTCTGCGAAAGTTGTGTGTAACTAATATATCATTCTAGCACAAACATTCAAGATTTATTAAAGAGATATAGTCAGTCAGTGACATATAATTTGCTAGAGGTCAGCAGTTGCAAATTGTGCTTGACATGTAAACAAACTCGTAGACAGTGCCAGTGTGAATGCCGCTAGTTTTGATGCAGTCTAATGTATCATTGATACTTAGTTTCATTTAACAGCTTTTGTGTTACGATGGTACAAACGTGCTAAATGTGGGTTCTGTTCACGGTATGCGAGCGAATTTTTGAAGTAGTCTAATTTTATTCGTAATTACAATATTGAAATTACTCAATTGCGTTCTCAATTATACTTTTATTTAAATATATGACACTGTTGTTTGGTTGTAACCTTTGACTACAATTGTGGAAGATAAAGCAGCTTCTGGATGAATGATGCATTGCATTTGGATGTACTTATTACTTATGAAATTACTTTTGTATGCACTGATTACTTTTTTGTGGTTAGTGGTAAGTTTTTGCGACATTGACTGCTAGTTTTGAATACTTGTCCACCCAATGAGGACAAGTTGCTGAAGCCAAAGCACTTTTAGGAATCCAATGAAACTCACTAATATAAGGTTAATTAAAGGAACTCGGTGGTTTAGGGCAGTGCTCTTCAAACTTTTATCTAGTATGACTTCCTTTAAATGATTTATTTTGTACAACCCCTTTAACTTTAGCAAAATAATGAATAAAATATAGCAATTGCAGAGAAATTTAATTTTATAAAGACATCAGGTCTACTGTTAATCATCTATCATAAAAAATAGTATATTTTATCCTGAAATAACAGTATTACATAAATAAGAGAAGTATGATCCTACATTTTGTGATCCCCATTGAATGGTCGCATGACCCACACTAGGGTGTAATAAAGGTTGAGGGTGTAATAAAGGACTCCTTGGTCTAGGATTAAATAAAGGAACTCAGTGGTCTAGGGTGCAATAAAGGGCTCAGTGGTCTAGGATTAAATAAAAGAACTCAGTGCTCTAGGATTTAATTAACGAACTCAGTGGTCTACGGTGTGATAAAGGAACTCAGTGGTCTAGGGTTTAATAAAGGAGCTCAGTGGTCTAGGGTTTAATAAAGGAGCTCAGTGGTCTAGAGTTTAATAAAGGAGCTCAGTGGTCTAGGGTTTAATAAAGGAGTTCAGTGGTCTAGAGTTTAATAAAGGAGCTCAGTGGTCTAGAATTTAATAAAGGAGCTCAGTAGTCTAGGGTTTAATAAAGGAGCTCAGTAGTCTAGGGTGTAATAAAGGAGCTCAGTGGTCTAGGGTGTGATAAAGGAGCTCAGTAGTCTAGGGTTTAATAAAGGAGCTCAGTGGTCTAGGGTTTAATAAAGGAGCTCAGTGGTCTAGAGTTTAATAAAGGAGCTCAGTGGTCTAGGGTTTAATAAAGAAGCTCAGTAGTCAAGGGTTTAACCCTTTCGACGCGGCTGGGACATATGTGTCCCAGTAATATATGTCTATAACACATATGCCCCACTAAGAAAGACCATTGTAGGAAAATGGGACACATATGTCCCAGTTTTAAATTTTACAAAATGAAGAAATAAACACTTTCTACCATATAAAGACATCCACTACTACTCTATTGTGCTTTAAAAGATGTTCAAATGTTCCTGGTTAAAGCAGGATAAACTTCGCGTCGAAAGGGTTAATAAAGGAGCTCAGTAGTCTAGGGTGTAATAAAGGAGCTCAGTGGTCTAGGGTGTGATAAAGGAGCTCAGTAGTCTAGGGTGTAATAAAGGAGCTCAGTGGTCTAGGGTTAAATAAAGAAGCTCAGTGGTCTAAAGTTTGATCAAGGATTCATAAAGCTAAAATTTGTCAAGTAATTATTTGGACAGTGTAAACAATATCATGATGGTAGCTCTAAAATATTTAATAATTAGTATGGTAACAGTATAAGACATAATTAGTGTAAATAGTATGAGAAAAACTATCACATTTTCAAAGGATTTTTAGATTGTATTTAACCTTGTGAAGCACAAGATTTGAGTGTTAAAAAGGGGTAAAGGTACTTAAATTGGTGGGCTACTTGGTATCCGACCATGCCCTAAAGGGTAAAGCATAAAAATTTGTATTACATTTATATTTTGTGTTTGCTAAAAACTCATAAATGGGCATGAAATGTTTTTTTAGTTCTACTTCAGTGATTAAACAAATTGAAGTATGTAAGAATCTTATATATTAAGAACTCAACTCCAATTAATGCACAAGTCTTTTGTTCAAGTAAATTTATTGTAATTTGTTAAGAACAAACATGACATTGAGTGTGGGACAGCTGCTGGTCAGCTACAAGCAATAGTGGCCAAATTAATGCACTAATCAGGTATAATGTTGGTGGATGGTAGCAGTGTGTAGCACAGCTCTGTGCTTACTCTACTCAGGGCACATCACATGCAAGCATCTATTGCAAAAAAATAAGTGACTGCTTATAACTTGCTGAGTGTTATGTCAATCAAGAATTCTTGTTCAATCTTACATTGAATTCTAAAAAGGGTTGTGACATGGGGCAAATTGTGACACAGTGCCAGTTATGACAGGGTGCCAGTTATGACAGGGTGCCAGTTATGACAGGGTGCCAGTTATGACAGGGTGCCAGTTATGACAGGGTGCCAGTTATGACAGGGTGCCA
>VCRD01000819.1:158002-171249 GCA_006783055.1 Trinorchestia longiramus | reverse complement strand
CACACGGTCCACAACACGGTCCACAACACCGTTCCACACGGTCCTCAACGCCGTCCCACACGGTCCACAACACGGTCCCACACGGTCCACAACACCGTCCCTCACGGTCCTCAAGAGTCAGCGGCCACTGCTGACTAGCGGTTAGCTGAGTGCTGACTTCAGCTCAGTATTTTGCGCACTCACTTGCCTTGCTGTGAGACTACGTTGGCTCATAGGGAGCGTGAGTTGCATCCTCGTGTAGTGAGTGCGAGGTACGGCAGTTGTGTGTACCAGCAAGTACCTGCCAGCCAGCTCCCTGGTCCTGCTCACTACCGCTACAGGCTTATAGGGTCTATTTCAAAGTTTTGAATTCGGTCCTACATTATTTTTATTTTCCCCGTTTTGCTTTGGTCCTGCATTGATTTAGTTTTCCTTGTTTTGCGTCATTTGGCCTCTACGTCTACTTTCCCGGTTTCAAGAGCTTGTTTAGTGATCATTTTCTATGTCAGCTTCAACATTATTTTCGTTCTTTCTGTGGTGATCATTATACACTTCTTTCCGTAATAAAGTTGACCGATCATTCCTCTGTGCTACGTTCCAACTAGCGTTCTGGTCGTGAGAGAATGTGTTAGGCATGACGCTCTGCTGCCGCATTTACTAGAGTAACATGTTCAATTGTGCTGAGCTTAACATTCACAATCTCACATGTATTCCATTTGCCTGAATATTCTTCGTCACGCGACCACTTACACGAGCGGGAGTTGATGTCTTCGCTCCGCTTGGTGAGTCCAAAGATTTGTTGATTTAAGGAAGACCAGACCAACTGTTGCGCACGCTGCAGGTGTGAGGCCGTTACCTCGTGACACTGGAGGTGCGCACGTCATCTGTTTGTGTGGTGACAGTCCTGTTATTGTATGAGAAGTGTTGTTATTGTATGGTGAGAGTCCTGTTATTGTGTGGTGACAGTCCTGTTTTTGTGTGGTGACAGTCCTATTATTGTGTGGTGACAGTCCTGTTATTGTGTGGTGACAGTCCTGTTATTGTGTGGTGACAGTCCTGTTATTGTGTGGTGACAGTCCTGTTATTGTGTGGTGACAGTCCTGTTTTTGTGTGGCGACAGTCTTATTATTGTGTGGTGACAGTCCTATTATTGTGTGGTGACAGTCCTGTTATTGTGTGGTGACAGTCCTGTTATTGTGTGGTGACAGTCCTGTTATTGTGTGGTAGCAACACACTGCCCATTGGTCCAACACAACACATTGCCCATTGGTCCAACACAACACAACACTGCCCATTGGTCCAACACAACACAACACTGCCCATTGATCCAACACAACACAACGCATTGCCCATTGGTCTAACACAACGCATTGCCCATTGGTCCAACACAACGCATTGCCCATTGGTCCAACACAACACAACGCATTGTCCATGGGTTGGTCGAACACAACACTAGCGCACCACGCAACACACCAAGTGACGCAGAGTGTCACAGAGGTGCGGAGGATGGAAGTAACCTACGCGAGCACCACAGCCGCGTTGTCACGTGGGATGTAACGCGTGTCTCAGACTTGGCACCTCAGTATTGCGTCTTCCTCTTATTTCTCCTGTTGCTCTGTGTGAGTGCATCGACTTTTTCAAGTATTGAGGTATCAAGTGTTGAAGAAATTATGTTTTGTCCTTATTTAGAATAGAATAAGGCAATAGAAACGAGCCGTTTGACCCATTCTTGGGTTGGTACCCAAGTCTTATGCCGTGATACGCAAGTCCCATGCCCTTTAGTTCTTTAGTGGTATGAAATATTCTTTTTGTACTATATATTCGCCTTATCCTTAGTGGGTATTCATGGATCATTATGTTGATGTTGTAAATTGTTATCATGAGTTGCAGTGAGTTTATTGTTACCTTGTTATCTGAGCGTTCTCTCGGTGCTAGATGTGCAGGCGAGCGTCGTGGCCTTGATTTCTACCAAAAATTTTCGTTGAGTTTCTTGAGCTGATTGGGTGTGTCATGCTAGAGTCGCCTTTAAATTGCAATGATCATTATATGTAAAGTCGGCGCCTACCACATTCCTGTCTCCTAGCATTGGAAGTCAATGTAGATGTCTTTGCAGTTCCTTTCATCGAGGCTATTAGTTCCAGGAGCCGTGCGATCATCTCAGGTCGGTCGCAGCCCACATGGTCAATTCAGTGTTCGCACCTTGTCTTTGTATGACCTTGTTCTGTGAGCCCTGACCAGCACCGCACCTCGCTAGTTAAGCACTCGAGGGCTTCAGGGACACGAGATGTAAGCGGTCAGGGCGAGGGGTCAATGATGCCCGTGCACTGAGGTTGTGCTCGTAACCAACATAATTCAAAGTATTCTTCCGTGTAAGTTGACAAGTTCAATTTTAGCATCACTCGATTAGTCCTGGATAACCATGTAAAGGAGCAGTCACTTTCCATGTAGCCACAGGCGCTTAGTACAACCCAAGCTGCTCCTAAATCGTGTTAGCAAGATAACAAACTTGTCAAGTCATGTTTTTGCCTGCCGCTGTGTTTGGCGCGGACATTTGCTCGACCTTCGAAAGCGCTTTCGTTGCCGCGTGCCTGGTACTGATATAGAGCAAGCCGTCTTTTTGTTGCACTCTCCATGCTCACGTTCTTCGTATTTCCCCATTAATTCTCTCATTGTTTGGCTGGAAAAACACAAGGACTCAACGGCTGTTAAATTGATATTCACATCTATTTCTAGAGTTCTGATCTGTTACCTGAATACTTCTTTTGTATTATTATTTGGGTTATTATTCCATCCAGTCATCCTTGAGGTGTTCAAGAACAGCTAAATCCTACAGATAGACCTACCTACAGTGCGCAAGACTCACAAGCCTCAGCGAGTGTTGGGGGCTGTAGAGGTGCGCTGAGGAGGATAGTCCACCTAAGAACTTGTCTGTCATGCGGAGGCCTCGAAGCTCATGGGGGGATGCAGGTGTGGTGACCTGGGCACGTCTGCTGAAGCGCTGAGCTTTTTTCTCTCTAGCCATCGCATGCTCACCTGTGTAGCGGAGGCTGTGGTCTTACTTTCTCCATCCAGTTAATTCTATGCTTCCGTTTTCTGTTCCCTCTCCATCCCCAGCTAGGCGACTGTGGGGCGTATTCTCTGGATTGAGTGATTTCAGCTACTTCTCTGCCTTCAGCGAACATTATGATCTGAAGAGCCTCGCACTGCTGAGATCTGTGCGTGCAGGTACACTAATGGAGCTTGTACTGCGTATTCCATCTTTCGTATTGGCAATGGTCACTGACATAGGATCAGCAATGCAGTGATCCCTCTCTAATCACCAGTGTTACGTTCCAGGACCACCTGCGATAAGTGAAAATCCGCGATGTATGGACGCTATATTTATTTTAATATCAGTTCATCAGGTAGTGCAGTCCTGTATCTCTTCGGCATGGGACGTAATAAGTTCTTCCGGTACAGGTGCTTCCGCTAAAGGCGTTGACGTCTCAGACATCTTCGCGCGAGTTATGAACATGGTTATGAGGAGTTGCTGGCGCTGTTCCTTGGCCTGGGGTAGCAGGGTTTTGTACGCTGACATGCAGCTGCCAATGAAATTCCTGAACTGCAACGAACCATATTCGTATCCCAATCTTCAGCAAGTTGCTGAAGTTTTTGAGCCTTTCTATGCAAGGTTGCAAAACGTTCGAACGTTAGGCTAACCTCCTACTCAGCCCGTTGTTTTTCTTTCTCTTCCATTTCTTCACTTGCTGACTTGGTCAGCTCCTCCAGGTCTTCGTCAGCGGTTGACCGTGTACGTAAAGCAGATCATTCCCGTCTTCGGCAGTCATATCACTAAAACCCTCTCCACCCAGTATTTTTGCCAGCCTCGCAGCTTTATCGACTGCCTGATTATGAATTTAATTCATCATTCATTTTGTACATTTTTGTGATTTTTCAAACAAAAATTCATCAAATATATACATTACTGTAAAACACGTACTACGTAGGAGCAGTACGAGTACCGCAAAACCCTGCGAAGCAGCGAAAATACTGCGATAAATATTTTACATTAATATTTTTTGAGAATCCGCGAAATAGCGAGTTCGCGATAAATTAACCGCAAAGTAGCGAGGGAACACTACTTATAACAAGAGCCTAGAGTGGTTGTAGTTATGAGGGTTTTGTATTTTTTCTGTCTCTCGTATGGAGATGTTGGCGTACCATGCTATTAACCCGTTTCTTATATTGTCATAACATGCCTTTACGTCTCTTGGAGATGCTTACATTCTCTTTTTTTATCCGCTTATGAAGGATGAGCCTACGGACACTGAAAATTTGCAGTCTTGTGTGCCACTCAAATTTAATCTTTACCCGAGTTTTGGTATGATACTCACTCGAATGAAGAGGGATGCATCAGATTTTAAACCTCTGATAAAATAATGATGACTATAATGATCACAGTCATAGTAAATAATGTTAAAAATTATACTTCCGTGCATTCTTTACTATTCTTTATTATTCCGGTTAACGCACATATTTTGCGTTAATCGGAAAGCAATAAATTACTCATAACGAGATAGTCGTCGCAAATTGGAGGAATCCAAACCCCCTGACATGTGTGATATGTTATTCACCAATTAGGCCAACGCAAGAAGGGAATATACACGATTAATTAGCTTAACAATGTTCACTGAAAACACACGTAAATGGCACGTAAATATATCATAAAGTCAATGTGATCAATGCAAGCCTATCTTCTCAAATCACATACTTCCACTCACAGTGATTATCTAGATCGCACAACACCGATTGGTGGCGGAATTCCACCTAACAACACACTAATGATACATGAACTTATCAAAATTCACTGAAAACAATGCAATGCTATCACTTAATTTCACTCTTAATACTTGACCAAATACACTCATGAATTAATGTAATCACTACGATCCCATTAACCAATTCCACTGCTAATAATTACTCAGTTTCATTCTCGACTGAATGACATGAAGAATTCACTGCACTCAAGCATCCACTCTGTCGTGCCCTAACTTCGTGTCGCAGGCTCGACCTATTGTTTACACTGTGGATGCTGCACAGGCTGCTTCCCAACCTCCACTGATTTAAAAAGGGGCACCGATGGGTTGAGGTACGTCATTTAATATTTCCACGTGGTCTCCGTTGCTGATTTTCCGAAGTAATTACGTAGACATCAAATCCAATTTGACGCTGAAATCCCGAGCCTCTCCGAGTTAATTATTAGTTAGAACTTTTCCAAGTTGATATGAACTTCTAGGATTCAGTTGCTCCAAAGAACCTCCCTCCCTAAAATGAGGGAAAAATCCTCCGTAAGTACATGCCTTCATAGAAGTGCCCTAATACGGTAAGAATAATATATTCTCAGCTCTACGTTGAGAAGATTTTCTGTCTTTTGCTTTCTTGTCGTCGGTCTCCTGCCCCTGGCTCGTGGATGCCCTCTGTAGAAATCGTCGCCGCTTCTCACAATGTTGCTCACCCTATCGACATCTTACAATTTTGAACTCGCTTGATTTCCCGACAGCTGCTTATATAATCCATTGGTGTTTTCTAGAAACATGCCTCCTGACTTTTAGCTCCACCTTTCGTACTTGGCTCTTGCTTTAAAGGTATGCTGTGTTTATCTGACCGTTGGGCACTACTAACCACATGCTTCCTATGGTTTCGAGGCGATCGTAGAACATATTTCAGGTACTTGAATTTTGCTGGCTTGGTGCTCGGAACTGCTTACGCTTCATAATAGCGTGCTGTGTGTTTGTCTTTTCGAGAGCGCGACCGTTGCGTTGGGCTTTACTGGTAACATGCCGCTTGAGTTCCACACGTACCCATTCACCTTCACATTATTACACATTACTATACATCATCACTACTACAATCATACTCTGAATAACGAGGATCATTTGAATAACACGGAAATCATCTGGATAATAAGAATATGATCTATAGATAACAAAGATAGTATTTTAATAACAAGAATATCGTCTGGATAACAAGGATATCATCTGGATAAGAATATCGCCTGAATAATAAGAGCGTCAGCTGGATAATAGGAAAATCACCGGGTAAACAGAGGTATCAACTAGAAAACTAGGTGATCACCTAGAAAACTAGGTGATCACCTAGAAAACAAGGATATGACCTGGAAAACGGGGGGATCACCTGGAGGACAAGCAAATCATGTGGAAAACAAAGGGATCACCTGGAAAACAAGGGTATCACCTGGAAGCGGTTAAGTGCATGTGTCTGGAACACCGCCAAGCGGCTGTGTGCTCGGCTGCCGAGTTCCTGAATTTTGCTGCGCACATTGTAGCTTGTCCCCTCTGTTCGTTCCCAGCAGTGCATTCGCGCCTTCTTTTTATGCTGCAATAAAATATTTCATCTGGTCACTCATAATTGGCGTTTCCCGGATCTACTCCGTGCATGCTCTTTAACGGACTTCCCGCCCTGAGCCGCGTTGTGGTGCATGAACTGAGCGAACACTGGTGCGAGAGGTGGGCGATATTAGACAAGGTAGGCCCACTAGTGTGGCAGGTGGATGTCAGACAAGGTAGGCCTACTAGTGTGGCAGGTGGATGTCAGACAAGGTAGGCCCACTTCTATGACAGGTGGGTGATATCAGACAAGGTAGGCCCACTAGTGTGGCAGGTGGATGTCAGACAAGGTAGGCCCACTTCTATGACAGGTGGGTGATGTCAGACAAGGTAGGCCCACTTCTATGACAGGTGGGTGATGTCAGACAAGGTAGGCCCACTGCTGGAAGAGGAGGGTGATGCCTGAGGTTAAGCCCACCCGAGTTCGAGTAAGCTTTGCCCTGGTCCGAACCAGTCGTGTACCTCACAGTGGCATCGCTAGTAAGTCCGCGAATGACGGAGAAAATAAATGAATTTTTTCTCATCTTTCATTTGTTTGTGACGTTACTTGCTATTAGAACGTAAAAATTGTAAACGAGTAGTAATTTTACTATTGATCCAGAAGACTAAAGTTTCAACAATTTTATGTACATTATGTTCATTACTCCATATTCTGGAAGCAAATGCAGTGAGATGAGAGAATAGAGCGTGTATGCACTCACAGGTGGCCTTCTGGCTTCCCAACACAACTGAAGCTGCCTGCATGGAAACGGATGAAAAAATCTAGTGCTCGCTTATGAATGCGACATTCATTTTGTGCGAGTGAACATCTGGTGCTGCCGTATTGTGTTCACGGGGTGCTGGAGTGCTTGCAGTTGTTGGAAAGATCCGTGCTCAGGATTGCGATTCATATATAATTTAACGAATTCAAGCTTGAGATGGAGTACCCTAATCACGAGCCATCGGAATGAACTTGATGCATTAAAGGTCTCGAGAAACACCGGACCACTTGAGGTACATCAGCCCACTCGAGGTACATCAGCCCACTCTATGTACACCAACCCACTCGAGGTGCTTGAGAACACTCAAGACACGCCAGACTACTTAACACGTTGAGTGCGATGCGACCCACCGGTGGGTCACTCAGGTTAGGTTCTGTAATTTTTTCAAAGCTTTCTAGTGACTGTGTGTACAAAGTAAAGATTTGCACCGGCTAGGTAATCGCAGGCAACGTGTTAAGATATATCGAATACATCTAGAAAACGCGGAACTTCTTCAGTCTAGCACCCTCAGTTAATTTGCTTGACCTAAACTTGCGGCTGAAAATACCTGAACGATCAGTGTTTAGGATCCTCTGTTCCAATCAAAAATTGATGTGTGAAAAAAAGTGATGAAAAAAAAAGTGATGAAGAAAGTGATGTGTGTTGCGTGACATTTGTTCTGTGTGCAGTCCTGTTGCCCTTACCGGTCCACTGCAGGCCTGTTGCCCTTAGCGGTCCACTGCAGGCCTGTTGCCCTTAGCGGTCCACTGCAGGCCTGTTGCCCTTAGCGGTCCACTGCAGGCCAGTGACTCCTCTTTCTTATTTTATGCCCGAGACCCGCTGCTTTATGATGTTGGTGGGAACATGATGCAAGTATGAGGAAGTAGGGCGAGTTGAGGCTGGTTATGTGAAGCTTAGCGTTGATGAGGGAGGGGTTGACTGTGAGGGACACAGGGCAGTCCGGGCACCCAGAGGGAGTTTCCGTGCTGCCCTTCGATGCCCCTGCCTGCTCCCCCACACTCGGGTTCTGGGTTGGGCTTGGAGTTGGTCAATAATGTAATTAGTTGATTGAATGTTTCATGCAAGAATATTAGGAGCGATGGAACTTCACGTACAAATTCATTTTACCCACTCGTAAAAACGAGGGGATTATACTTCAGCGCGTGTTGGAGGACTTTACTCTCCTCATTGCTTCATGTGCTCTACTCGAACTACGTACCTGATCACGATCTGTGGTGGCGAGTCTTGTTTCCTGTCTTTCCATCCATTTCTTTCCTTGTGTACTGACGGTAATTAATTATCACGTGAATTTTCTGTGTACCTCCGTGCGAGAGTATTGACTGTGTTCCTGTTTCTTTGTTTCCTTTTGTTTGTGTGTTAGGCCATTTGTGTGATAGTCAACCGGTTGCACATATGTAGGCACCTCGTGTGAACAAATGTGCGAGTAGTTGAGCGTGTGTCTTGTGATATGAACCGCGAAGTACAAGCCACAAGTTCAGTGTGATGGGACGATAAGTTTGCGTGCATCGCTTGTTCAGTCATTTGTCTTGAGCACAGCCGTCTCTTGCTAGTCCTACTCAGTAGACGCCGCCTTATGCCGCTTCTTATTTATTCGCTAATTTTATTCCTTTGTTCTACGGATGGATCTCACTACCGAGATAACGCACGTCTAACTTCTGCATCTGATTATTTTGTTGGTCGCACTAGACCTGCGATGTGCGCTTGATAATTGGTGAATAAAAATGACGTGAAAGACGATCGCAACGATTATAGAACAAAGCAAATGACGTAATGGATCTTGTTAGGTCATCAAAGAGTCATGTGGCTGCTACGTGCCCCGAGTTACTGTCAATTGTCGCTGTGCCTGCACCACGCACCCTCATCAGGCTCCTGTTGCTAGTCTTCCAGTGTCACTTTTTCTCTATTTTGAAGATTTGTGCTTAGCTTACACTATAAGCTTGCCAGAACCGCTTCTGTTAGCGATTATCTCTATGTACAGTATTTTGTTACTTCATCTTATTTTAAGGAAAAATTGAAAGAACGGGATTGTGCTTTTTATTACTTCCAGATTTACAGTAGAGATGGGCTCGAAGTTACGATACTGTCATTTTTGAATGCTTTTAAATTTACGTGTCACATCAACTGACATTTTCGAGTGATTTTGGTGCCGGTATTGAACGTGCTTCAGTTACAGACCTGAGAGGCGGGCGCGAGTGACGCTACTTGACGCTGCCTCGGTGTCCTCGTCTTGCTTCTATTCTGGGGCACGCTTTTGTGCCTTAATAAATTAGCGGCGTTTCCGCGCTGCGAACTGCTGCATTTCCTTGTGGGGATTGCCATGGTGATGGTGGAGCAGTACTACTCATCTCCTGGTGCTGTGGGCGGGTTGTGACCTGCTCTTTTGTGTCTGCCACACGCTGGTGCTGTGTGCACGTCAGTGCACCTGGCGGTCCTGGTACTTCTCAGTAGGACGAGGCTCCTGAACTCGACTTCAGAGGCTGTGTCATCGCCTCGCGGGGAAATTAACGTTCTTCAGTTCGATTCCTCTTTACTTACTGCAGAATCAACGACTAGTCTTTTAGATGCCCTCCTCCTCATAGTGTAGATTATAGAATGGATTATTATTTGTTCCTTTTTCTTTCTCTTTCCTTCTGAAAGGAGTGGTCAATGTACAAATGTCTCGCTCTCAAGTGTTTGCTGCTATAGTCGTCTGACTTCACCTCCTCGTGTTGTGGTACTTGCTGCGGTGCTTTAAGATGGGAATATAATAATACTAATAATAATGCCGTGGCAATTGCAGCGGCTTCGTTTGCTGGCCGTAGCGGGCTGTGCCTGCGCACACTCAACCTTTATACTCGTGTGGGTCCTGCCCATGCATCGCGACTTCCAAGCCCTCGTCTCTCAGGGATACCCTCATTTGATGAATGCCCTCGTCTGTGAACAATACCCTCATTTGAGGGTATTGTGCCCGCGAGAAATGCCCTCGTTTGTGAGGAATGCCCTCGTTTGTGAGGAATGTCCTCGTTTGTGAGGAATGCCTTCGTTTGTGAGGAATGTCCTCGTTTGTGAGGAATGCCCTCGTTTGTGAGGAATGTCCTCGTTTGTGAGGAATGTCCTCGTTTGTGAGGAATGTCCTCGTTTGTGAGGAATGCCCTCGTTTGTGAGGAATGCCCTCGTTTGTGAGGAATACCCTCGTTTGTGAGGAATGTCTTCATAGAGCGAAAGCAGGGATGTGCCGTGACTACTTTTATGTTTCGTTGCTTTGAGAACATATGAGCCTGGTCAGGAGGTGTCATGTTCCAAAGCAGTGTTTCTCAACCGAGGGCCTGTGGCTCTCCATGGCACACGAGCGAATGCCACAAACTATGAATACTTAACTGGTTCAAGCATGAACTATCAAAGTTGAAAAACTTCCTGAGATTCTGCTGCTTCCTGTCTTACCAAGTTATCTGACAGCCGTGTCATGACGTGACAGCCGTGTCGTGTCATTTGACTCACCGTGTGAAGCAGCACCCATGAAATGTGACGTGACACATGATCAGCCCTTCACGATCTCTTGTGACGCTGTTACCTTGTGTGGGGTGTGTGTGACGCTGTTACCTTGTGTGTGGTGTGTGTGTGTGTGACGCTGTTACCTTGTGTGGGGTGTGTGTGTGTGACGCTGTTACCTTGTGTGGGGTGTGTGTGTGTGACGCTGTTACCTTGTGTGGTGTGTGTGTGACGCTGTTACTTTGTGTGGGGTGTGTGTGACGCTGTGTTACCTTGTGTGGTGTGTGTGACGCTGTGTTACCTTGTGTGGTGTGTGTGACACTGTTACTTTGTGTGTGGTGTGTGTGACGCTGTTACCTTGTGTGGTGTGTGTGTCAAGCAAGAAGTTTGCTCTACTTTATCAAATAAAATAAGGGAACTATTATAGCTTATTCTGAATGTGATCATTTACCTGCGCATCGAGGACATGGCGTCCTGGGGAATGCTAGAATTTTTGAATTGCGCTTGGGTAAATAAACTGACAGTGTCTGTCCTCGTCAGTATACCTTGGAGGAATGAAAACTTCACCAAGGTAACTTCAGCAACTAAGCGTAGAAGCAGCAACATTTACTTTAGGAGACAGTTGCGGATTTAGGTTTGGCGTCCCCTTTAATTTTAGAAGTGGCTCGCTTTACATGGTGTTCCCATGCTGTTGCTGTGCAGTGAGGGGAGGTGAGAGAAGTGAGGGGAAGTGAGGGGAGGTGAGAGAAGTGAGGGGGACGTGCACGCTGCTGGGTCACCTGGTACTGCTAGCTCAGCTGCCTGGGGCTGTAGGGGCCGCTACGTCGTCCTGTCTGCACTGCCAGGTGTCCTGCAGCCTGCACTGCCAGGTGTCCTGCAGCCTGCACTGCCAGGTGTCCTGCAGCCTGCACTGCTTGCATTCACGCTCAGGCACAGGATATGGTGGTACACAGGATGCATTGAATTTCAAGTAAACCTCTGCTTATTAACTTGAGGCCACAAAACAAACGGAACTATTTTTTTGAAGGTGAGGTTTGCGTGTGCATAATTGACCAGGCAGCGTAACTGTTATTTAGTGTCCGTATACTGGGAGGGGGAGGAATCTCAGAAAGATACTTATATATCTTTCTGGTGCGCTGTTGTCAGCAGACAAGAAAGCTGAACGCACCTGAGGATTGAGGTCTGGTGCTGCTGCTGCTGCATCCGTGTCTCTCACCGCACCACGACTGTGCTTTCTAGCCACTTGAAAACGGCAGGCGACCTTGTGTGTTGCTGCACCACAACACGAGGTGTTGCTGCACCACAACACGAGGTGTTGCTGCACCACAACACGAGGTGTTACTGCACCACAACACGAGGTGTTGCTGCACCACAACANCATATTGCAAATTACACACCAGTGAACAAAGAGATTCTTGTATATAGAGGCATTAAAAAAATCATTTGTGGAAATCGAAAACATATGGGCCGGAGAATTGAATTGATTATTGAGGAATGCTAAAATCGTTGCGTGTAAAGTGTGATATTGTTTTCTAAGCGTAATGCAAGAGAGGGGTTTGATAGATAAATCTCAAGCTACTGCGTGTCTACTTTTAAGTTTTATATCGTTTGCAAACCTCGTTTTGCTCGAATATGTCGAAAGATTTGGAAAAATCAAACAGCAGCAAAACACTTAGAGCACATCCTTTTCGTCTGTCATGGTATATTTTTCTGAGATGTTAGGTGGATCCCCTCAAGTATTAGTATTCCTTATGTAAGCATGATAATTTTGATGAAGTAAATTTGATTCTTTTGAGAGTTTTTGGAGTTGATTTTTTAATGCTTGTTCTATTATTTTAGGTAAAACGCGTGAAAGACTAATCGACTTTTTATTTAGTGTCTTATTGATGTCTCCAGTTTTATACCAAGGTTTGATCATGGGATGTTCTCAGTGATCATGATCAGGAAATTTGTTTGCAGCAGTTGAGGTATTACTCATCAAATTAGTCGTTGGTATTTTTATAAGGACGCCCCACTGCCTTTATGTTCAAAGAGTGAAAAATTCCCATATCGCATACATATTAACCCTTTCGGTACCATGATGCAAATATCAGAACCTTTTTCAACATATTTAACATCAAATTTAAAAAAAGATTCTTTGTGATGTTTTACGGTCACTGCATTGTCCTGATCAAACTGTAGCTTGCACTGCCCTACCAGCGTTTGCACAGACACACGTGTTGCTCTGACTGCGGCTGCGGCTACCAGAGATGCCGTCAGTACCGAAAGGGTTAACTAGACTCAGTCTCCATTTCTTCCTGGCGCCATGAAATGAAACATGACTTGGATTTACGAATACGGATTTATTTTAAATGAACTTAGAAATTTCATCACAGAGTTTAGCACCGACCTTAAGAAAAACCTATTGAAATCAGCAGCTGTTTACAAGTGATTTGCCGAATTACTTTTGCAGTCAATATTTCTGTATTATGCTACTTTGTTAAGGATTTTTCAGATTCATTTCGGTTTTAATTTGCTGTTAAGAGTTCCCAGTGGAAGATCTCTCATTTTATGTCAGTAGTTTTTCCGGAAATTGCTTTCAATATATGTATAGCAGTTCTGTTATAAACTGATTTATTTCGTTTACATTTGTTCAGGTAAGCTTTTTGACTCT
>VCRD01000819.1:111303-143270 GCA_006783055.1 Trinorchestia longiramus | reverse complement strand
TAAGATGCAAAAATGAAGTAATGCTCTCGTGCAGATTAACGCTTTTACCGGCATGTTACAGAACACGACATGTATAAAAATTAAATATGTATGTAATAGGCGGTAAGACTTGATGCAAGCTAGTCGATTGCCGTGCTAGTGCATACGGTTTTCTAAACATACATTTAACACGTTGAGTGCGATTGTCTAGCCGGTGCAAATCTTTACTTTGTACACACAGTCACTAGAAAGCTTTGAAAAAATTACAGAACCTAACCTGAGCGACCCACCGGTGGGTCGTATCGCACTTAACGTGTTAATAGATATAATAGAATAGAATGAGGCTATAGGAACGAACCTTCTCGCCCATTTTTCCGTCGGATAATCACTTCGATAATTATTCGGTTACCCGAGTCTCATGCCGTAATTCTAGCCGCGTCGACCATGGTGGCAGCGGGATTCGAACCCGGGTCTTCCCGCTCGCAAGCGGATTCGCTCACCAGTCGACCAAGCTGGCGATCGTCGACCAAGCTGGCGATTCAAATATGATAAATGACTTGTTACACTAAATAACAACCTAAATCAATGTTTGAAAAATTATTGTTGTGAAAATTACGTATTATGTCATTTCAAAGTAATGAAAGCTATGATATTCTAGCTTCTATTATGTTTTCAAGAAGTGCCGGTCTTATCATTCACTGAAGGGTCGTGTTGCACCGTCACTGCTCTCAGCTGTACCATGTTACTAAAGTGAACTACAGAACACCCAAAGCTCGTCATTTTCGGCTTATGCAAAGTGCGTTCTGCAAAAATTTTATGTCTTAGAATTGAGGAATCGTTCTACATTTTTAAACTCAAACCTTGGGTGAACTACCAATTAAGTTCATATCCACTCTATGTTGCAAGCTCATGGGATTAGCTTTCATTGTCTTGGTTTATAGTGTCTTCACTTTTTTGTCACTATGCTTTGAATGATGCAGCTTTCGTCTTTCATTGTTGTAAACTCCTTACAGTGTATCTAATTTTGGCTGATGATGGGTGCATGAACGAAATAGACGTTCTGAACTTAATGAAGGCGTGTGCATCGCTGTACACGCTCATTGTTTGAAGATACTGAAAGTTCCTGAAAGTATACTTGACTTTTACCCTATGACACCAACAATCTCCGAACGTTTTATTTATGCATATTCGAGTGGTTGTCAAATTCTGGACTAGAGATAAAATGAATGTAGGTAAGATCGATATTAGCCCGATTTTTAGAAGCCATATAAGTTCTTTGCTCCTGGCTTTTGAAGTAATTTATGGTATAAAAGGACAGAATATTTGACAAAGAGACATTTACTTTTAGAACAAGCATTGTCCTAATGTTGACTGGTGAGGACTTGAAAATGAAGCAAGCGGCATGAGCTTCAGAGGTTGACAACACCGCGTACCGCCCCATCGATGAAAGAGAGCGAGAAGCGAGCGCGCGCTACTCAAGCTGTTACCCCTTACAAAAGTCATCTTTAAGCCGTCCGCTCTTTTTCCTCACCTCTGTTGCGTTTACCTCCATCTCTACACTCCATGATAGGACAATGTTCTTTCTCGAAACCCTTTAAAAGGCACAAGGCGCTACGTTGTTCTTGCGAGCGCCAGTTCGTCCACAACGCACACTTTAAAGGGGTAAGGTCAGGGCCAAGGCAACGCTGCCATGTACGCGAAGGCGCGGGAAGAGAAAGAGAGCGAACATTCCAGCTGTACTGAACTCTTTGCGCTCATCCACACCACCATTATAATACTCTAGCAATTTTTCCCTATTTCATACACTACTGCATAAGCGAAACCTGAGTCGAAAACCAACTGTATTTATGGCAAGACACTAAATACTTATAATCAGTCACGTCCAAACAATTAAAGTACCAAGCCTGGCAACCTTTGCTTTGTTTTGTTGTGCTAGTTAGACAGATTTGGCTCGAGTGCCTGTTGTACTGGCTAATCTACTGACTCAAAACGTAGTTGAAAAGTTTTAAGCTTCCCTACCTTCTATTGATATGAGGAAGTCAGTTTTAGGACTGGAAAACAAATTCTGGCGAGGACTTAGCGAGGGATGTATACAGTACATCTCTCTTATATCAACATCTCAGAGCCATTAATTCAAACGATTAGAGGTCCCATGCTCTTGTGTTTTCACTTTGGTTAGAGATTTATCTGCAAAGTACTGTTCAACACTGAAAACAAGCTGCTCACTAGTAAGCGAACCCATCTTGAAAATTTAGTTTTTTTGTAAAATGTTCGTACCATAATGATGGTACTGTACCTATAAAATAATTGCAGTTTTTGTACAAGATAAACGGTGAAAATATTTCCTTTCATGTGGTATGTGTTAGTAATATGTGTTTAGTGTTAGTAATATGAACCCAGAAAGTATTTTTTTCTTTATACGATGTGCAGTTACCTCCGGTAATTCTTAAAAATAATTTTATAAATTAACAGGCTAATGAAAAAATTAAAACAACTCCAAGGAAATACTCCCTCCGGTTGGAAATATTTGGTGCAATAGTAGAAAAGTGTTTGCGTTGTAGTATTTTATGAATAACTAATTTTTTGTATGAAAAACTGTTGTGTAAAGTGTGTTCAACTAGAATTTTATCATCAAGGTAAATAAGTAGCTATGGTGAATATAATTATGTATATTTCTTTCCCAGATGATATTTAAATTTTTCTTTAACGACCCGCACTGATTTAATAATTATGGAAAATCAAGTTGATGTTAATGCAAAGTGCACGCATAAACGACACGCAAAAGATCTAACCGATTCTGAACGAAGAGCAGTATCACTGGCTCTACTGGAAAGATCTAAAGTTCGAAAGCTGAAACGTTAACAAGCCTTCAAACACTCCAGACCTGAATGCACTTGACCTAGGTTAACGTTGATAATTTAATTGAAGCAGTGAAAGACAGTAGTGAAAATTTTAAGAGATCAGAATTGAACGACATTTTCCTTACTTTCCAACAATCATTGCAATAAATTATTTTTGGGCATAAGTACATTTTATGGTAGTCTCTGGACAAAATTGACGCAACAATTATCGCTGAAGTAAGTACTCGTTATAGGCTTCTATGGACAAACTTGGAATGGAGTTACCCTTCGACTACTTCTTATAAGCATCCATATATAGATATATTAAATGTGGAAGACGTCTCTCAAGTATTTCTCGAAGGCTTGTGTGGACAAATCCCTTAAGTTCTTCTTGAAGGTTGTCGTATATAATCGTAGGGGTTATCTCTCGCGTATTTCTTGCCGGCTGTTGGAAACAAGATTCAGAAGCTTCCCTCAAGTATCTCTGGTCGGTTGCTGTGAACCTCTAAGGTACGTCTTGAAGCTAACGTAGACAAGACGTGGCACCTATCGCTGAAATTTTTCTTAAAGTCTACCGTGAACAAACTAAGCTATCACTCAAGTATTTGTTAAAGCCTACTGTATAGAAGTAAAACTATCACTCAAGTATTTCTTAAAAGCTACCGTAAACAAGCGAAACTATCACTCAAGTATTTCTTAAAGGATACTGTAAACAAGCGAAACTATCACTCAAGTATTTCTTACAGACTACTTAAACTCAGTATTTAATATATTAGTTAGTTATTTATATTAGTTACTCAGACTCAGGTATTTAATACTCGCTACTATCTACAAATACAACTCGATGAAGAGAACTGTCGCCACTGGGATAATGTTGGCGGGAAACCAATGCTGACAGGTGAAGTTTTTCATTAATAATATATCGTGCAGACTATCAGAGACTATCAATAATATCATTCTCGACGCACTAATTCAGTTTCCGGTTTATCTCGGGTTGCTGAAAATATTGCACATCTGGAGGCTCAGCCATTTACTCTATGGTCTGGGAAGCAGCCGGGCTACCGCGTTGATTTCATTGCTGATTTTTTATCTACAAGACCACAACATGAGTTGAAAGTACATACTGTATCTATTTTATTGGTACGTCAGAGCGAAAAAAATAAAATTATTTTTTTATTGTGAAATATTTAACGGTCTTTCATTGTTAGAACAAGAGGATGTAAGTATAATTTATGACGAGAAACGTAGATGGGTTTCTACGACTTGCATGTGCCCACAGAAGTGTTTGAACCAGCACACAATGCAGCACTTATGGTGCTAGAGCATGCTAAGCTCAAATCACGGATGTCAGAGCTTAGGAATGCATCAACATCTCTCAACTATGGTTTTCAATGCATAATATTTCTCGAGTTTTCACAAGGGTTGCTGACGATCGATTTTACGTTTGGATAACCGAAGCTGACGCTTGTTGCCATGACAACGATGGTAGTGACGTGTTTTGGTGGTTAACAACAAGGTGGTGATGACTGATGATGCAGCAATGGTGAAGATAAAGTGTGATGCACTAGGAAAGGCGACGACTATGGAGAATGATATCACACCTCAATGCGTAGACGATAAGTAACGTTGCTGGGAGAGTCTGTATGAAAGTTTTTTGTCTCTGTAGCATTACGAGGCATGGACACGTGTGGAAGTTTTTGTTTCTGTAGCGTTGTGAGATTAACAGAACGTGATGTGAGAATGGAAGTTGTTTTTCTGATGCATTGCGGCTGCATAAGCATTACGTACGTGGGTGTTACGCTGACCTGAGTTGCTTATTTTTCACCTATTCTTGTAATAAAAATGAGAGTAATTTGTAATAACGTAATTGAACAGGTGGCAATTTTTGAGCTGGTGTCATTGTTTAGGATATTTACAACTTCACTTGAAGCATGCAGAGATCCAGGTAAAAAGTTTCATTGCAACGAAATAAAAATAACATTTCTCATCTTAAGAAAAACCATTGATAGTTGAATATTTTTTCGACCTCATGTATGTAAGTGAAATTGGTTACATGAGTGATGCTTCTGCTGAGGTTAACTGGTTACATGGGGAGGCACCAGCAGGGGTTAGCTGGTTACATGGGGAGGCACCAGCAGGGGTTAGCTGGTTACATGGGGAGGCACCAGCAGGGGTTACCTAGGGAGCAGGCAGGCAGAGAGGTACAGTTTTCTGCATAACACGACGCTGATTTGCAGGCGTCAATAACAGCTGTCAATTGGAGTTGTAAACTTGACACTTATCTATGCAATAATTTTTAATCTTTATGTATAATTTTTGTCGATTTTTATCAATCACGCTTTCCAATTTTTCATAAGATTCAGTCAGGTACTCAAAAACACTTGGCACGACTACATTACAGTTTCTAATCCACTTTTTTTAAATAAGCGATTTTCAAAAATTATTTGGCGAACACTATGATCCCAATTATCTTAAAACAAAATGGGTCATGCCAAAGTGAAAATTGAAACTAAGAAGGCGGTAATAATTGTACTGACGCCATGACGCTAAAATTATGTCGTGTTGTTATATTGATGTCCTTGTGAAAAATCTACCACAGAGGAAGTAACGTGCTGATGGAAAATTTTCAAGCTGTTAACATAGAAAGTTTTAAACATAGTAATTTTTTAAACAAAGCAAGTTTGAAGTATAGTAAGTTTTCAACATAGCAAGTTGTATACATAGTAAGTTTTTAACATAACAAGTTTCCAACCTAGCAAGTTTGTAGCATAAAAAGTTTTCAACATAGCAAGTTTTCAGCATAAAAAGTTTCCAGCACAACAATTTTTCGATACAGCATTCTTTGATAAGCAAAGTGACAACGCTTAGGTAAACTTGTAACAACAAATAATGTTTTTATATACGCTGGTCTACTACAGATATCAAACTTGAATTTTAAACGAAAAACGCTTAAAAACACTAACATTAGAAAATTGAAAAACGCTTGATGCTTCGGCTAGCCCGGCTTCTACAATCTACATCTACATAGATGAGGACGTAGCGTGTATTAACGTTACAATTGCATCAGGCGTCAGCAGGGTGAAGCTATGGTGGTGTGAACTGTCATATGACTAATTATTGTTAAGTTCCTATATATATAGAAATAGTGTTTTTCCTTTGTAGTCTACGAGTATGATGATGTACAGTTGACCCAGACAATAATTTCCCAGGAATACCTTGCACTAACCAGGAATAAGCAATTCTTTCCGTTGCGTAGAGTTACAACTTTAAAACCGTCAATGATACTGATTTGACTATATTCTTCGTTGTAACTACTAAAGCAAACTCCTTCTACATTCTTTTTCACATCTTCTCAGGGGAAGCACTTTTAACTTAATTACTCTAAGAATAGTATCACCCTATGAGCTTAGGTTTTTCCCATTTTAACAGTCGTGGTCAGGTACACTGCGTGTCCGAAAAAAAGCTCGCATTCATTTTTCTTATAATTCATGGTTCTATGCACTTGTTTCAGAAATATTTACAGGTTGTTCAATAATTAACGTTTCAACTTTTAGAGCACACATTTATTGAATAAACAAATGACTGAATATGCAAGGAAAATAAAATAGATACGTAATGCCAATTAATAAATTTTATTCAATACAATATGTAAGACGCTTAATGACTTTCACTAGTCATGAATGATATTTTTTGAGGGATTTTTACCCAATCCTTTCTGAGTTTGGACTTAAGTGACTTCAAACTTTTGTGATGTATCACTGAAACTCCACTCTCGAGTACGGACCAAATCCCATAATCGTGAGGATTCAGGTCTGGAGATGGAGACTATTCTCCCTTCGAAACGAAACGGAGAATATTGGGTACCAACCACTCGTGTGTTTCCTTAGCTTCATGTGTCTTATGGAAATGATCACTGGTGTTGCTTAAAATGATTTTTAACCCAAAACGGCAAATACTCTACAAGGATGCCCTCACAAAAAATTTTTGGTTAATTTTAACTTCCTTTTCCACAAAAACTAATGAACTTATTCTGGTTTCTGCCATCTCAGCTCAAAACCATCATTGACATCGTTCCTTGTATTCAAGTGACTACCTGACTGTCAATCTTACCAGTCCCAGACCAAAATCGATCATTTTGTGCGTTGAATTTTTGCTGGACATCAAATTTCTTTTCGCCACTGAATGTGACAGTCGGTAGCATGCCTTCGCGGATACGAGAAAGAAGGATTTCAGATCTTGCAAGACGTGTGTGCCTTATTTTCGCAGATATCTGCTGTTTCTTTGATATTTGTAAAGGGAAGTCTTCAAGTTTTTGTTGGAAAATGGTGGACACGGTTTCATTGGTACATTCCCTCTCTTTTGCCAGATTTTTGAGAGATCTTTTTGGGTTACTTTTGAACTCTTTTCAGGAGAAATAAACAAGTTTTGAGGTTCTGGCAGTTCAAGGACGGCCCTATCCAAATCTATTCTCCTGACGAGCATTCTGTTAATTTTTTTTAACAGGATGAGGTTTTGGAACTATAAGTAGATCTTGGATGATTAAGTTCATCACTCAAACAATTTATATTTTACTGATGGTGAGGGCACGCACCAACGCAACAAATGAAGCTGCCGGGCTAATATCGTCCAAATATCGTGCTCTGAACATGAGAAATTATTTCAGTACATTAAGTAGCCATTGCAGTCTTCATATTTGAACCCAATTGAAAATTTATGAGATGAGCTTGAACAGATTCTGCGTGCCTCATCGTCTCCATCATCAGTGAAAGATTTTAGTCTACAGCTGCTGTAATTGTAGTAAAAAGTAAAACTACAGAAGATGCAAAAGTTTGTATAATCAATACCAGTTCTGGTGAAAGCCGTAATTTGATCAAAAAGGGGCCTGATAGCTCATTAATAAATTAATGCTCTGAAACACTTTTTTGATCTGCCATTATATAACTGATGCTACGCATTCATAAATCCAATTTTAAAACTAGATTCTATCGCTCTATAATTGACCATTTTATATTTTTTTGACACATATAATACTTACCACGCCTGTCTGAAGTCTGAAGGCACACATTTTATCGTCTCATTATACCAAGACGGTAAAATATAAGCTTTCAGATTTTTTATGAAGATAAATCGTTGGTTCTCGATTAGCGGGAGCATCTGTGACACAAACTGCCGGAAAATTTAACGTATCACCCGCATTAGTGCTAACGGTAATGACAGATAATCAAAAACACGCCAAAAAATTGTCGGTGAAATGCAAACTAAAGTTACCGGCGAGGACAAGAGAAAATTGCGACAAATTGTACGCAAAAATGATGAAATTACTACGATAATTGTGATACTAGAATTCAGCACTCGGAGAGCACTGTTTCAACACACAGAGTGTGTCTGGTACTTAACGGGCCTAATATACATAAAGGGCTGAAACTCTGCAGTTAACTATTTAAACTTCAGAGTTTAATAGTACGCTGCAAAAAAAGTGGAATAATCATAAAATTTAAACCAGTGAAGAAAGAAAAGATGTTACTAGTTGATAAGTAACTAGTCACAACGTTTGGAGAACACAGTGAAGAAACCGGTGACTAGACTGTATACAACGAACAACTAAGCGCAAATGGAGTTCAGGGTGATTAGGACAGCTATCTCCACAGCAATCTCGTGTTGCTCAGCTGCACTTACAATCATCGTTAACCCTTTCGATACTGATGGTACACATAAGTACTGTTCCAATTTTGCAGCCGTAGAAACTAAACGAGGGCAAAAATCTTCTCTGCTTTACTGGTGGTACACACTGGTACCACTCTCGCATTGATATCTAGCGCTATCTGTATATTTAAAAAAAAATAAATGTTTTTTTTCTAGTCACAATTTGCAATAAATGGATATTATTGTTGAAATTTTGCTTGTATGTCTGAGTACAGTCTTCTCTGATGAAAGAAAAACTCTTATTACAAATAATGTACACGTTTACTCTCATTATTTACTCGTTTTTTGCTCATATGGTAGGTGTTGTCCATTTCGTAGTTGCGCAGCTGACGCACTCTCAAAATACTGACGGCACACGTGAGTACCACCATTAAATTTTTCACAATTATGAAAAAATATTTATTTTGATCCACTACTAAGCTTATATAGCCTATAATGAAGCAATTCGAGTGAAAAAATGACAAAAATAACAAACCTGATTTACGGTATCGAAAAGGTTAATGACTGGATAACTTACTGTGAAAAATGCATGTACACTTTTAAAGTTAAAGTCCTTACAGTGTCTTGCTTACTACTGAAAAACACTGTAGTAGTCGAATGTGATAATACACCCATACACACTGCCTTTAAAGTTAAATCTCAGTTCGAAGAATAGCAGAATAATGTCAGGTATATTCTTTTGCTAGGGCCGTCACCAGGTTTCAACATGATTAAATTATCTTAGAAAGTGTTGAAACAGTCCTAAAAAACAGATTAATACGAGTACTTTCATCACAACCGAAGCAATTGATTAATTCTCTAGAGCAGTGGTTCTTAACCTTCTTGGAGGTACTGAACCTTCTTGGAGGTACTGGAGTTTCATATGCTATTCACCGAACCCTCCTTCAATGGAAAAATAAAATATGATTTTTTCAAATTCAAAACAGGTATTTTACAGGTGCACAAAATGAACCGTGCATCAACATCACTGTTTTCAAAGAACAAAATCATCAAAACATGATTTTCACACAGAAACATAATGCATATTTGCTGCAAATCAGTGTAACTTCTGCTGTTGCCTTTCAGAGACCAGTTCAGAAATGCGCGGCTTCACCTTGGCAAGTGCCACTCTCTTGTCATTTTCGCTACAAAGTCTTTTTTTTCTTCGTTTTTATGTTCAGCATCCTCGAAAAGGATTGCTTGCAAAGATATGTTGAAACAAACGGTATGAAAATCTCCAGAACTTTCTTAGCAATAACAGGGTATGTTACCATTTGTTGACACCAAAATGTTGAAAGCGTTGTTATTCTGAAGAATTGCTTTGAACCTGGCTCTGCTGAATTTCAATGATTTCATCGAGGTATTCATCATTGACATCTGTTTTCTCAACACTAAACGTGAATGGCTGTCTCACCCATGCTGGATATGACTCTCTTGTAGGGAAGTATCCGTCGAGAGACTTTGTAAGCCCATTTAAGTCCGTGGCAATTGTTTGCTTCAGTTCCGTGGGTACAGAAATGTTTCTGATTCCAGATTCATCTTCGATCTTACTTACACAGTCGTCCAGCAGGGGAAAGTTTGTGAAGTCATTGTTCTCTGTTTGTCATTTCCCTAACGGTAGCTTTTTTGAAAAGCCTTCAGGTTTTCCTCCGCTTTGATTTCCTCCGCTTTGATGATGTTGACTCCACCACCCTGCATCTTTTGACTGAAAGCTGCGAAGATATCAGTCAAGTATGCTAAAATGAGAATGAACTCAGAATTTTTTAAGTAATCTGCCTGACAATGTTGGTGCTCCTGCAAAAACGGCTTATTCCACACGCACGGCAAAAACACGATTCAGTATGTGTCCCCGGGATAACCACCAAATGTTAGAATTGTACAGAAGTATGTAGGCCTACCCCAAATTCAGAGCCCATTTCTTTACACAGCTCACTGAAGATCTGGTGCCTCAGAGCACTAATTCGCACATAGGTTCACGCATTCCACTACAATTTTTAATATTTCTGCCAGTTTTGGAGGCAAGGTTTTTCTTGCTAACGCATGCCTGTGGAGAATACAATGTGTAACAATGAAGTGTGGTGCATCGGCTTTCACTAGCGCACCAAAATCAGACTTTCTATCCCAGCATGAGTGGAGCTCTGTGCGAACAAACTGCAGAAACCATATCCCACGAAAGACTGTTGTCTTTGAAGAAGTTATTCACAAGTTTTTTCACATCGGCTGCCTTAGTTGGTGTTGTAAGAGGCTTACAAAATAAAAATTTTTCCTTTATCACTCCGTCTTTCACTTAGTGTACTAATACAGCAAGCTGGTTTAGATTGGAAACGTCTGTGGTCTCGTCGAGTTGAAAACAGAATTTTGCCGGGCTTGAAATCAGATCTGCAACTACTTGAGCCAAGATATCTTTGCTCATGTCTTCTATTCTGTCGCTAATGGTGTCATTTGAAAGAGAAATTTGGGATAACTTTACATCAGCCGCTTTTCTTAGCATGATATTTGCCATCTTCAACACAGCTGGTTTTAAGAGTGTTTCACCAATAGTGTGTGGTTTGCTCTGCTTTGCGATCAGGTAAGCAACTTCGTTTGTTGAAGGGTATAAAACCGAGAACAGGCAGAGTAGCCTTTTTATCGAATCTGGCTCTCTTCAACTTGAATTCAGCACGCGTTATGTTCTTGTATTTTCTATCTCAATGCAGCTTAAAGAAGTGTTCTCTTAGTTTTGGCAGTGCTAGACTAGAATTGCTCAACTTGGTATTGCAGATTATGCAGTTAGGACACTGACTCCCATCACATTCTGTTATACATGTGAATCCGTATTGTACATATTCATCCGACCACTTTTTTTTGCTCGACATAGTAGATATGAAGGGATTAAAATAAGATAGAAATCACAAGACGCACCACAACGACGGTCACAAGTCGACTACTGAGTGCACCAAATTCCCTGCAGCACAGATTTGCCAAGCGATGTAGTGTGATCACCTGCAACCAATGATGGTCAGGTGGGGCGTGTTATGAATCATATGAGTCGGATGTGTGTCTTGACCTCCGCCGAACTCCTGAGACTGACTCGCAGAACCCCTGGGGTTCTATCGAACCCAGATTAAGAACCACTACTCTAGAAGAAGAATGAGACTATGTTCTAATGGAAATCTATTGAACAGTTGGCGAATATATTCTCCATAAATGTGAAGCTTTTGTGTTATAAAATTGTGGCTAAACGCTTTATCAGTAAATAAATATTACAATAATATCCGGCATTCACATTACGAGTGTTAATTCAAACCCTGGCACTATATCTCGATTAAGTAATTGAAGAGGCGAAAAAAGTTTCCTATTCAACTTCAAACAGGCTTGAAATCCCAAAAGCGACTGTTGGTTACATGGTAAAGGAGTGGCTGGAGGGAAAAGGTGTTCGTGACCTTCCAAGATCATGAGTACAAGGAAAACGATTGATTGGCAAGGTGTGTTGATTCAAGGGAAGCCGGTCACTTGTCCAGGCAAGAACGCTGCGCAATTATGCAACGAGATGACCACTGAACATGGACTCATAGGCAGTTAATAGACTTGAAGACGTCTTCTGGATGTCGCTGGATCGTATGCAAGGGTTCCTGCAAAGAAACCCCTCATCCCAGCAAAGAATAGGAAGATCCGACGGAAATTTGCTTAAGAGCACAATTTGTGGGGAACCAGGAATTGTAAGATGGTCATTTGGAGCGCCGAATCTAAATTTAATTTATTTTGAAGTGAGGGACGACGTTAATCTGTCGTCCGAAAGGCACCAGAATGGATCCGCGGTACCAACGTCCAACGGTGGAGGATGACGGCGGATCGGTGATGATCTGGGGAGTTTTTCATCATGGTATTGTCGGTTTTCTCGTTTACATCGATAGGATTATTGACAAAAATGTTCATAAAACATTTTGCAAAATCATATGGTGCCTTATGATTATGACGGAGCCACCGTGGTCGAGTGGTCTGCGGCCCATGTTCTGTATCGGGTCTCTGCTTCATGTAGAAAGACCGCGGGTTCGAACCCGGCCAAGGACACGAGTTATTTCTCGTACACCGCGCCGTGCACTCAACCCGCTAAGCACTCAACTCACCGCCCATGAAGACGCCCATCAACCTCCCGGGATCGTCGCATGGAGCTCACCCTCACCTTTACTCTTAGAATGTTAACCTTAAGAATTTGAAAAACCAATGTACTAATGTCTATGTACTGTGTACTCGATTGGAAATAAAGATTGTTTGTTTGTTTGTTTATGTTCGTAAAAAGATGTCTCGGTCTGTGCATGGATAGACGTTTCAGCAGGATTACGATCATGAGCACACCTGCAAAATGGTGAAAAATTGGTTTGCAGCTAGAAAGATGAAAATTTTGGACAGGCCAAACCAAACGCGCGACATCAATACAATTGGACCCTTTTTGGCGAGACCTTGAGAGAAAAGTCCTGACACCGAACATTATTCCAAAGCAGGACTCCTTCAGGATCTTCAATCGGAGTAGGCAAAAATTCCTAGCTCCACTTTGGAAACTTGTTAATTCCATGGTCCAAAGATGTGCTACAGTCATCATAGCAAAGGGATTTACAAGTAAATATTAAATATTGTTGTCTTTGGTAACATTAATGCGATTTATTTAAACAAAATTAAGAAAATGAATGGTCTCGAAACTTTTGCGTAAGAAACATAAGAAATTCCTCTATCATTTTGAAACCATTCAAGTATCTAATTTGTTCTACGTTGCATCTTTAACAGCTTTAAAAGGTAGTACAAATTAATAATTTAATTCGTTGAGGTAATTTTCTTTAAAAAAAGTGATAACAGAAAAACACATCGTTTCAAAACTTGTGGGAGCTACTGTAAGTTGTGAAGTTACTGAGGTGATATTCTTACAGTGCACTTGCAAATTGTACAGTTACTTAGGCTTTATTTGTACAGTGTGCATGATTGTCGGAGAGCATTCAGATGATATTAAAATCCATACTTTAGTCACGACAATTGCCAATAGACTTTAGTAGAGAGTGTGTAAGTCTGCAAAGTTTTTCTGACGATATTTCGAGTGAGCGTAATTAGCTTCACAGGTAAAGAAAGCCATTTATTTATAATAAAACCAAGAAAAGAAATGTAAAATTATATCTCTGTTAGTGGTCAGTAACCATTTACACTGTATCAAAAGCTGATAACATTATTTTGAAGAACAGGACAATTCATTAAAATATTTCACTCATTGGGTTGCAAAGTCTCTGTTTTTGATTTGTAAGCCTCCTTCAGATGAATTAAATGAACAAGTCTGGCGTGATAACTTTACCCTTCAGCAGAGAAGTTCACTTAACTTCTCAGAGGCATCTCCTTCAGCAAAGTATTCTCCGACATTAGTTGTAGTTTAGGTACTAATAATTTCCAATGTAGCTCATTACTAGATATCATGGGAGCATACTCATCAGAATTTCTTTCTTCAATTGAAAGTTATGTCATTTCCCCTGGAAAAAAGTTGTCACTCTTCATTTGTTTTAGAGTGATACGTACGCCTTCTTTGTTAAATAGTAGTAATTGACTTCAAGAAAGAGAATGAATGAATTAAATTTTCAGTGAAAGATACGGAGAAGTACTTACAAAGGTGTGTTTGACTATGAAGTCATTTCAAAATACGGTATCAACCTGATGTCTAACGCATGGTATTATTAAATTGTCTAATTTTCGATTTTACACAGAAAACATCGGCAATTGCTTTGTGGTTTTCTTCTAACACGAGCGTGGGAAACTGAATATTCGCTCGCTGGGTTGAATAAAACGAAATGTCTAATGAATTATCACTCAGTTTTAGAAAATATTCGCTTGAGATAAATAAACTTACCCAGTTTATTCCCGACACACAATTTTACGTATGTGTGTAGACTACTTCGATGATAAGAAACACAATGCAACATCGGTCTATCGTTTTAATGAACTGCTGTAGCAATAAACAGTCGTTCATAAATACGTAGAAACTCGGTCTCCGTGCATATCTTACTTGTATAAGCTGGTAGACTGCATAAGTCCTAAATTCTCTAGCAGCTGTTTCTCCCAAACTTTTTTACCTCCTTTGCATATGAATTTTAAACTTTCTATTTTAGTATCTGCGGTGTCAATTGGGTTGGTAACTTTAGGCCGGAAAAAAATATACGATATGTTTCGTAGACGTGGGATGTCTTTGGCCGACATCGAACGACCCATGCCGTTGGCAGTGCATCTTTCCCTACCGTAGCCTCATCTCGGTGAGCTTCGGTGACCTGACACGAGCGCGACTGTGCCCACCACCTCAGCGGCGGGTATTTTGGGCTCTTTTGTTGGTGGGACGCTCGTCTCCAACGAGCAACTATGTGAGGCTTTCTAATTTTGACGCTGTTAGCTTTCACATTCTTGGACTTACTGGTAGTAAATTTCAGTACAGCGTAGGAGACTGTAAAAAACAAGTATTACTCGTACAAGTATACGCAATAATAATGACATTTATAGGTATGAGGAGTAATTGCAGCAGCTCGTGTAATGTATGAGCAATCCCTATTATTTGTGAACTAGAACTCGCTACCTAGAACCTTCACTTAAAATAATTAGTAATTTTAATAAGATCGGCCTGAAATTAATTTTACATTCGCCGGGACGAATTTTGAGCTCCAAAATCTTTTGTTTAAGATCATATCAGAAATTTTCATCAAGATTTGATAATACATTACGAAAAGGCCTACGTTTCACGCTCAGAGCTTTTGTTCTTCATAAATTAATGTGTTCAGAGACATAGAGTCGAACTATTTTGGAGAACAATCGCTCATGAAATTATAGGTTGCTTTTGAATTATAACTAAGAATACGTGAACAAATTTCTTCACATTAGATGTGCACAACTTGAAGTTGACGAGTTATCAGTTATTTCAAGTCCATCAAAAATTATTTCATAGGAGTGCACGTCTTTAATTTCTGTTACTCGTGCACAGTGGTATGAAGAAATAAGGACTTGAAAATATTGTCGAATGTAATGCTCGTTAACAAATTTCTGACATCTGCTAAGTTTTGAAAAAAAATTTTTTGCTCAGATTTATAAGATAAGCAAACAATAAGACGCTTCAAGCGAGTGCACTCTAAAATTACGCAAAGAAAAAATAGGGAATGAAAACTGACTAGTAACTGGTTTCTTGCAGAGGGTTAGCATTCTGCACATTATAAAGAGATGTTTTTAAATTTTTGATGTATTCTAATGATGATTCTAATACTCAAATTTCAGTATTGGCTACACGTGTCTCGAAATTTAAATTTTTCGTAATGGATGGCTTATAAACGAGGTCCAACGAGACAATGCCTTCGGATGCGATGATGTGAAAGATCATTTTTTTTTGACTACGAGTGGCAAACTTTGCCACCCCCGGATAAATGCTCTATGGGTAGGATCCATACTCCACGTTTACTTGATCGCCTCTGTTTTTTTTGTGATGCTTTGCGTTGATGCTTTTTGTGGGTAGGTCAGGGTGCTTCGCTAGTAGTGTACATCCAGAAAGAGCACAGAACTGTAATCGAAAGTCCCTGATTGAAAGATGTGCCAGGGGCTAGAAAGCAGTGGCCACTTTCAACAACCCAGTCATTCACTGCAGAATGCCGTTGTTTGTTGTTGTAAAAACTTGGGTCGTTTTTTAATCGCGCATGTCCACATACGGCTGTCCATGCCGCCAGAACCATAATTAATTGGAGTATGAGGTACTAAACACTTCACCAACAACCTAAATTTCTCGCTTTCTGCTGTCATCGCTTTGAACCGCTTCAAAATGCTTTGGGAGTTTAATATTTTTCTACAAAGTAAGAACAGGAAGAGTTGGAGAAATGTTTATTGAACTAACGGAAAACTTCTTGAAAGAAGTTTCACACCTCCTTGGAAGACAAAAGCTGACCTGGGGATTGCTAGGCCATATTTACAAGGAAAGTTAGACACTGTAGAAGAATGACGAGCGTGCTTTACTCCTATTTTATGCAAATAAACGGGAAAAAAGAGTTTGTCGGTAATTTTTAAATTCCTTCGTATGTATGGGACCTCATCTGGACAACCTGAAATGAGCTACTTGAAGCTGAACAACCTGAGCCTGAACTATATCACCTGAAGTAAAAACCCTACGAGGAGAGGAAGTGTAGAGGCGATTTTAACACCTCTACAGGGTAGGGACTTCAAATTGTCGCCGTAGCTCGCTTTTAATGAAAATAACATAAAACGGTAACTATTCAAGATAGTTATTTCAAATAAAAAAGAATGAAGGATTTGTTGCCAGGAACACATCCTATTCGACATAGCTGCCCTCAGCCTCGATGACGCGCTCCATCCTGATCTTGAAGCTCCCGCAGGAATTCTTCACAATCTCCCTGTCCATAGAGGTGCAGTGCTCCTTGATGGAGGCGTTGAGAGATGCCTTGATAGTATGAGGACATCAGTTAGTTCGATTCTCCAAAATGTCCTAGAAGAAATAATCCATTGAGTACAAATTCGGGCTGCTGGGAGGCCATTGGTGCTTGGTTACGAGGTCGTAGTAGTGCTCCTCCAGCCAGGTGAGAGAGATGCTGGAGATATGACAAGGAGCACTGTCCTGCTGCCACACCCAGGGCCTGTCCCGGGCCACCTGCTTCATCCAGGTCAAGACCATAGTCTCAATGAGGGTCATGAGCGGTCGTTGTCAATCATGGTCTCAACCCTCTTGACAAAATCCGGCAGTCGCTTTGAGACTTTGGAGCTCTTGTGATAACTCCACGGGGATCCTTAATCTCCTCCAACTTCTTACGAGTACACTGGATGGTCCTCATGTCGACGCCGATGGTGTTGGCGATGGTTCTGTTGCCACTTCCCTGTTGTTGTGAAACAGGGATGACCACGGCGTATCTCACTGCTGCCTCAGTGAACGAAATTCCAGATAACTCCGCGTTTGTTTGCTCCATCGTTTCAAACCCAACACTGGCAATTAGCTGATTTGTAGCTTTTCAATGATGTATTACACTTGGATAATCTGAAAAGTAAAATGGAATTTATCATATATATGAGAGGACGACAATTTGAAGTCCCCATCCTGTATAACGAAATATCGTGTATTTTTCAATGAACGTACATATTATGGTTGCTTAAACATACCTATATTAAGTTCTTTATTTTGTTTTATGAGGCTGCGAAAACAGTTTTCTGCTTAACAGTTCGACATCTAAATATCTTTAATGGGTTTGGAAACACAATTAGAGGCCAACTACTTTATAGTAGAGATATGCACCTGTATCTAGTGGAAAATTCTTCACTTTTAGTACAATTCTTGTAATTTAGAGACATTAACGAGTTCCTTATTTATTCATAAATTTAAAGTCTCCTGGTGTTTTCTAATGCTCGTAATGAGGGCAAAAACTGTATCTGAATTATTCAAGCGATCAAACAATTATTTGGACAGTGCTGGTGAATTCAAATCTATATCTACAGAAGCCTTCAGCCTGTTTTATACATTAATGTATGCATGAATTGGCTAGAGCTGTTCCAATAATAGTCTGATCGTTTTAATAATTCAAACACAATTTTTCTGCCTCAATAAACATTTGAAAACCTCAAGACCCTTTAAATTTATAAAAACAAATAAGTACCACCCAAGGACTACTATAAACAGGACGTGCACGGCCATATACCTGACTACGCTAGCGGAGGCCATTACATTCTTTGAAACATAACATTTTCTATTGGACAAATTAATCAAAAATTACTTCTTCAAAGCAATAGAAGGGATAATAAAGTTTTACAGTGAATTTTAAATCGTTTAAAGCATTGTAATGCATTAAAATACCAATTTTAGCCGGACTTAACATGTATTATTGTATGAGCTTAGTGGCCACTTCATAGAAATCTGAGTTGCTGCAGTTTTAGACTTTACAAAATGAATTATAGTTAAAAATTTTCCAATGCAACAAACAAACATACAAACATTCTCGTAAATAAACAAACAGACATAGAAGCAAAAACCTATCAAACTGCAGCGATTAGTCAGCCAACCGGGCCTTCTTGACAGAGGTCTGAAGAAGGTCTGTATTCTTCTTCTAGTCTTTCTCTGAGGGGTTGACAGCAAATTTGAGGGGTTGACAGCAAATTGAGTGATTGTAGTAGTCGTCAGAATACTGCTTTTCGTTGACTCGTACAATTCCTTGACGTCTGCAAATGATGCCGTTGTTTCACTGTCAAGACTGATCTTCTGGCCCTTCTCACTGATCCAGTTGTTGCGGATGCAGTTGTTTAGCAGATGTAGCTCCAGTTGTTTAGCAGATGTACTGTGTCGATTAGGAGAAACCAGACACGTTCGTTTTCAAGAGGATGCTTGGCTGTGGCACTGCAACAGCTTACAATACTGCTGGTTCACCTTGTGGTTGTCTGTAATAGACCCGATGACACGTCCACTTGCCGTTTCAACAGCAGCTGCAGCCTCCTTCACACACTCAAGCTGGTATGTTGCTGTCAGCTTGTGGACGGGTGTCAGAAATCATCTGACTAGGCCCTTTGTGCAGCGGCTTCATCATAACACACAGAATAGAAGTGGCCTTACAGTCTCGGTTGTACTCGGCCATGCCACTCAGCAACCCAACAGAAAATGAAACAGTTGGGCGAATCTGTACTTCATCCACCAAGAGAAACACATTCTTCTGTTGCAGTGTCTGGACTTTGTCAAATGTTTCCCTCAGCACCTGGTCCTTGTCAATAGACGAAGTGATGTACTGCAGCTTGCGTTTGTATGACAGCACCAAAAAGTCTCTGAACTGTTCATAATTACACTTTGGGTATGATTGAAGAGCAAAACAATAATCATTCATGGAAAACTGCTTCTGTGTAAAAGTTCCAACTGACGTGTCAAAAATACCAACTTCTTCTCCTTCTCGGTGTCGACATAGGCTGACGTGTGAGCTTGAAGGGTGACAACATTTTGGATCATTTTGTCAAACGGGATGTCATACATAGTTCATTGCCAAACGCACAGATTCGTCGGACTGCGCATACG
Organism: Trinorchestia longiramus; assembly: GCA_006783055.1. Classification (NCBI taxonomy): domain Eukaryota; kingdom Metazoa; phylum Arthropoda; class Malacostraca; order Amphipoda; family Talitridae; genus Trinorchestia; species Trinorchestia longiramus. The sequence continues at coordinate 123,740 of VCRD01000819.1, read as the reverse complement.
ATCTCAAACCGTTCTTGAACGCACTGAACGTCAGTGGGGAACACAAACTGGGCTTGTTTTCGACAATCACTGACAGGCTGCACTCACTGAAGTAGTCGGTCATGAACAAACACACAAGCCTTTCTTTCGATCTTGAAATAATCAAGTTCTTATACTACTTCTGCAGGTTACGTTCAGGTTTGGAAGCATCGAATGAAGTAATCTTATCCTTCTGAAGAAAATACCTCAGTTGTTGGTCTTCAACTTTCGCCGGGCGAGTTGTACATAGATTTTGGAGATAGCAGATATGAAGCAGGCACATCGAAGATACTGGGAGGGATTTCAGGTGGCATAGAACCACCATGCAATTTGATCAAAGGTGGGTCAGCACCCCAGTGTATCTCACAAATGAAAAACTTGTCTGGATCAACAACAAAGTTTTCACGAGGTGGAATAACATCAAGCCACTTCTATCTCTCAGACTGCTCTTTCGGCAGTCAAAACACGCGGCGCCTGTTCTCCTTATTGTAATTACCCCGACAGTTCACAACCCCACACTTGTTCGGCATTTTAATACGTATAATTAGCAATAAACTTTGTAAACAAACAGTATCCGCTTAGAAATGCAGCCATATGCCTTGAAATAAACAACTATGTCCGATTCAAACCGAGCGACAGACTACGACTAAGCTCGCACTGTGACAGTTGATGACTAACTGAGCTCACTCAGCTCAGTGAACTGGCCTCTGCTAGCGTAGTCAGGTATATGGCAGTGCACGCCCTGTTTATAGTAGTCCTTGGTACCACCCTAAAGATCATACATCCCATAATTCAGCGAAACTCTGTACGGGACGTGAATATTTGTTGTAAATACTAAGAACTTTTCTCCAGTTGCATTGTGTTTCTTAGATCGCTTCATCCCAGGAAATGATTCTTATTTGAGACTGAACAAAATTGCTTCGACTGTTTTAATTTGTGTTAAATATACAATTCAAAATTACGACATTCATTCTTTCGAATTTCATTAATTTTGAGGTCTACATAGGTGTTTCATGACATAGAGCAGCCAGACTATCGGTTACAAATATTACGTTGCAATCCTGGTTAACAGATGAGCTGCTGCTGAATGTGATTAAATTAACTGCAACTAACTAGTCATTAGACAACTCACCCTCGAACACTGATTCCCACTAAACAATATCTGTTATTGAACTTGTAGACAATTATCTAAATGACAGCTTCTAAATATCAGGTCGCGTAATAAAAGAGGATAAAAATAATGACCAAATAACAAACCATCACGTGATTGTCAAAAATATCTGACTGCCAAAAGTGCTTGCCACGGCTAAATTATATCAAGCAAAAAATTAGATCTCAAATCATCTACCCTGAAGTGATCGCCTGACTAATAATCGCCTAATCATTAAGTTAGCTTAGAAACCAGGAATCTGAATTCACACAAGACGGACTTCACGAAGTTAGGCTCGATCCCATGTACAGTGACACTGAAAAATATTGCATACATCGCAATTTTTGTTCTAACTTCAATTTAGGTTCACAATTTTGCTCGATATTTGGTCAGTATTATCTCATACAGTATCTTTAGCCGTAGGCAGAAAGGATAATTGAAAAGTCATTGTTTAATTAATTTTATTGATGAAAAACAAAAATGACTCTTTGCAAAAGTATTAGATGCATTCATTTAGTGTTTTCTGCGAGTCCTCTATTTCGCTCAATATTGCTTTCAGTCACTTATTATATGTATTGTATGTAGTTGCACACAAGTTTTTTTTACAAAGATCTGCTGGTGTTTTTCCAATTTTTCCTTGCAGAACTTCTCTAATTGATTGATATTTTGTAGATTCCGTTTGTGAACGTTAATCGTCAAAGTTTAAAATAAATCATAATTATATTTAGGCTGAGACACTGACTGGTTGGCCTATTCAGGACGTCAATTTTGTTGTTCTCAAGTCATTCTTTAGTTGGCTTGGCAGTGTGCTTGAAAGCATTGTCTTTTTGAAACAGGAAATCCCAACCTTGTCCCAACGAAACAGCTGATTTCCGAAGATTTTTTCTCTAGAATCTCCCTGTACATTTGACCATTCATCCTACCTTTGATAATTTGTAACTCAACACTGCTGTTCGATGAAAAACATCCCCATATCATGATAGAACGACCTCCGAATTTCACTGTGGAGTTGATGTTCGGATTATTATAAGCGGTTCTATGAGAGTTCTATTTTGGTTTGGTCAGAATTTTGAAAACTTAAAATTTGTTGAAATCTATAAAGAGAAAAGCAGGGAGTTGTGAGAAAAGGTAATCTTGTCTGACGAAACCAAAATAGCACTCTTCAGAAGAAACAGAGCAACGCTGGTTTGACAGAAAAATGGTACTTCTCATAATCAGAATATCATCCCCACCGTGAAGTTCGGAGGTGATTCCATCATGATATGGGGATGTTTTTCACCGAATGGCACTGGTAAGTTAGAACTTATCAAAGGTAGGATGAATGGTCAAATGGACATGGTATTCTTGAGAAAAATCTTCGGAAATCTGCAGTTTTGTTGGGACATGGTCGCAATTTCGTGCTGCAAGAAGACTCTGATCCCAAGCACACTGCCAAACTGAATAGAGAATGGCATAACAAAATCGAAATTGACGTCCTCAATTGGCCCAGTCAGTCACCCGACCTAAATCCAATTGAGGATTTGTTTAAAACTTTGGAGATTAAAGTCCACAAACGGAATCCACAAAATATCAATCAATTCGAAGAATTCTGCACTGAAGAATGGGAAAAACAGCAAATATATCTTTGTAAAAACGTTGTGCTCAATTATAGAAATAAACTGGAAGCAGTTGAGCGAAATTGAGGATTTTCAACATAATACTAAATGAATATATCCATTACTTTTACATAAGGTCATTGTTGTTTTTGATCAATAGAAAAATTCTAAGACTGACATTTTAATGGTCCTTTCCACATACGACTAAAGATCCTATATGAGATAATACTGAACAAATATTTGGTAGAATTTTGAACCCAAACTTGAGTTATGACAGAAAATGTGATGCATCCAATACTTTTATGTCACTACATATGTAGGTGCATTTTGTCAAGTTGAACTTGATCGTATAGATATACATGAAGAAGTTAAAGAAATGGATTCTGTGCCTACTATGTCATGCGCTAAGTTATTTTCTGGTATGAGGCGTGAAGCTTGAAAGCCCAAGCGTCCGCAGACGACGCTGTGATGAAACTCCGCCTGAGGGTAGAGCTATGCTTCGAAGTCCGTACTCCTTCACTTGAGGGATTCTTTGGAAGTAATAATGTTTCAGTGGGATATTTCAATGGTCTCTTAATATTGTTTCGAAAATTTATGAGTATAAGCGTTGTCCATTCGCATCTACAAAGCTGTTGCTGTATAAATGAATAAATTTTAGAAATATTTTGCGCTGAAATGCTGCCTCTGAACCTACTTTAAATTGAAAAACATTAAAAAAATCGTATAGGAAGTATATCTCATATCTTTTAAATATAGAAAAGAATCTATGCTCGGAGAATATTGCTGTGAACTGTGAATCTTGTAGATGATATTGTACGAGGAACGGTGACAACCATTTTAAATTTGAAAATAATTTCGTAAAGTGCACTTTGGTCCTTTATTGTGTTGCATTTCAAGTGCGTAAGAAGATTCAACGAACGGTCGATAGGAGGGGTCGGATTTGACGGCAGTCTGTTTGGCTTCCTCGTAGATCAAGTGCAAATAGGCCAGCCGTCAGTGTTCATCGCGGCCCCAAATTTTCTCTAATCTACAACATTTATCTCTGTAAACCAGCCAAGCTTTCGTGCGAGCGCCGTGTTCTCACTGGAGGTTTAGGCTCTCCAACATACGCAGTAAGGAAAGATCAAAAGTAACTCTAATCATAGCTTCTTTCCGTAGTGTAAACTTTTCGTATCTTGTTTATCATAGTGAAATAGGAACATTTTTCTAAAAGAATATAAGAAAAACTCTAACACTATTAAAAAAGTGCCGTAAAAGAAGGCTGTAAATTTGGCATAACCGAGAGAGTAAGTTGTACTGACAACAATCTGTATTTGTTAGTCGGTATGTGTTTCAATGAAATGACAGCTAGGCGACTTCGAAGTACTAAACTTTGAATGATATTCAATGACTCACAATGCTTCCAAATTTATATTTTTCGATTTTTGTACGATGGGTGTGCAAAGAACTTTTCGCCAGTCTAAGTATTTTTTCTATCTAACTAACAAGAATATTAATGCAGCGTTTGGAGTTTTATCGATTAGGACTTAGCAGTTTGATTTTCAGGATAGATGCATAATTGCTGCAGGATGTTTCTTGACTACTTGGGTAGTGTTACTACTACGGCAGCGTTTGTAATTTTTCCTGAGGAAGCGGCAGCCTTCTGGTTTGGTAATTTTGGATTCCATAGTTGTGGAAATTATATGTTAAGTACTGATAATAACACTACTATTATAGTTATTAATATTGTACACAAAAACATGTAAGAAATGTCGATGCTCACTTTACTGATGCAGCCATACCACTGCAGAATAAATATGATATCTGACGATATACATTCATGGTTGGCGAAATACTTTGATAACTCGTGTCGGGCTTAATAATGAGTCTTATTATAACCGTTATGCACTGTTACAGTACAGTGAATTGTTTCAGTTGAAATGTAAAGTTGATAAGATTCACTAATGAGGGGCTGCATTAAATGAAATATTTAATCATTTACTCAATACTATGTGCAACACAACATGGGAAATTGGACAAAACCAACAATGTTTTGGGTGGTGTTCTAAATTATTTAGGAGACTCTGCTAACGATATTTTATTAATGGTAGATAATATAAATGGAAAATGAAATTTCACGGTGTGAGTAAAGCATGAGTGAAAGTAAGATGTGGCGCATGGCTAATTTATGACGCGGAGTTGGACGAGACCGGCACGATTTGGCAGTGAGCTGCAGAGACAGGGTAGAACGAGGTAGTGTGGGACAGTGTTTGTCACGAAGTCAAATGCAACTATTTTTCAGCAACGTCTACACATCTTACGCGCTCAGTGAACTATTTTCTGTGATACAATATCTCGGTGTGATATCCGTAACTGCTAGCGAGAATTTTTTTCGATCCTCAGGTTTTTCTTGATAAATTTCCCATCAAACCCTACAAGTTCATGTTTACGCGCGCTTGAGATAAATAGGAAATGTTTTCTGTCTTTATAGGCGTTTGAAATCATTGTGTAGCAAGTAACATTCTTTATCAGGTTACTGAGGACGTTGAATCACCAACACTGGAACAGTTATTTCGAGAGCTTAGTCATTGGCAGGGCGTAAACTCAAGATAATCCACATTAGCTGATCTTGAAATAATCAGTGTAAATTGAGCGCTAAATAAATTTTCACAACTCACTACTTAACTTTTGTCCAAGTACGGGTGAGTCACAGGTATGAAGAAATTTTCAAATTTTTGAACAGCTATCGAAAGTGGTGGAAATAATGATGATGCTCTACATTTTTGCTTATATCTTTATAAATATTGATTGAAATACAATAAATTTTTGACCATAGATAAGGAATAAAACAAAAAGTAAGTTCACATTCAAATTTAATATTACAGTATAGTTTTTTGTACAGTTATTACGAAAATATTCTTCAGAGGATCAAAATTTGATGGAAATAAAGATGACACCTTGTAAAAAATTACGTCTATCCGAAGTATTTCACCTCTGACAGCTAAAAATAGAATCAAAACAACACACAGGTGTTCCCCTAGACTGCAAGTAGACATTGTAATATCTTATAATCAGGTTTAAATTGTGAAAAATCTATATTTTACAGCATGGACAGAGAAAGTTCTCTCTCGGAATTTAAAAACGGGTCATATAATCGCTCTAAACAGTCAAGGATGCTCCTATAATTCAAATTCGAAGCAGATTAAGAGATCAAGAACATTAATTCGATTTTTTTTGCAAAATACTGAAGCGTACGGATCAAATAAATCCGCTGGACGTCCACCCAAGTTTACTCCAGCCAGTCGGCGCCGAATGCTACATGAGGCTTCATCTACAGGAAAGAGTTCCAAAAATCTTCAAACGTGTCTAAAGTTGAATCTAACTCCCAGACGAGTTAGGCAAATTCTCAATACTTCAAAAAAATTTATTTAGGAAGAGGAAAACAAAACCAGGGCTGAAGGAGATACACAAAAAACGACAAAAAGAGTGAGTGAAATAAAAAGTACAATGGAATGCTGACAAGTGGGTAAATATTGTCTTCTCAGACGAAAAAAAGTTCAATTTAGACGGGCCTGACCGTTTTCAATACTACTGGCATGATTTGAGGAAGGATGAGCAGATCTTCAGCAGAAGGCCATTCGGAGGAGGATCACTGATGATTTGGGGAGCTTTTTCAGCAGAAGGTAAGGCGAGTCTGGTACAGATGGAGGGAAAACAAAATTCAGTGAAGTACACTGAAGTATTGCAAAAAAGTCTGTTACCATTTTTAAATAATTTTTACCAGAATACTGCCGTGTTTCAGCAAGATAATGAGGTCATCCACACTTCAAAACACACAAGAGAGTGGCTTAATGGTCACAATATCCGCACTTTGAGTTGGTCAGCTAAGTCGCCAGATTTAACTCCTATAGAAAACCTATGGGGTATACTGGATAGACAAGTTTACGCCGATGGCAAACAATTTGAAAACAAGCAGGAGCTTTGTCGTGTTGTCGAAATACTTGTAAATACTAGTCATTTTGATTTTTTTGTCTGCAACATTCATAGTTTCTATGGAAATATTATTTAGGGCAGGGTGTCTTATTTATATTTCTATCAAATTTTGTTCCTCTGAAAAGTATTTTGGTAATAACTATAAAAAACTATACCGTAATATAAAATTTGAATGTACACTTACTTCTTATTTTATTCCTTATCTATGGTCAAAAATTTATTGTATTTCAATCAATATTTATAAAGTTATAAGCAAAAACGTAGAGTGTCTTATCATTATTTCCACCGCCTTATTTGTTTCTAACAATTTGAATTCAGAAACCAGGTATCCACATCCGCAAGCGGCTTGCATTTGACTCCTGGAGGTTTTGCTCGTATGAATTCATCTGTAATTTTTTCGTAGCTCTACGCCTCCGCTCAATGCATTTTTGTTCGTCTGAGATTATCATTATTGTGATTCTGCCACCGTGGATGTTCTCCTTCATCTACGACGGTTATTCGACTTGCTTCACTCTCACCAGAAACAATATTTCCAGCTTCTCTGTCTCACATGTATTAAGAACTAGATAATATTATTCTTTTTTATCTCTATGGTTGTTGCAGTAGTCAATTATTTCTAAATTGTGCCCTGTTTTAAATTTCATTCCTGGCTATCTTCTTTATTTTTCCCCCTGCAACTTTCATTATGTAGATTAATTTTTTGTGTATGTAAATAAGCGATGGACTATTTTTTCAGATCTACTTGAACACTTTTATTTTGGAGGTTTTTTACAATCTCATTTGATATACGCTCTGCTCAATCGACGAAGAAGTCATCCAAAGTGACATCTTTCAGTAAATTATTCTTCAGTTCCACCGCACGTACCTTGATTTTTCTAACTTTCCAAACTGCTCTAGCATTTTATGTTTTGTGTAAATCACCCTGATGTAATATTTTTTCCAATTTCATTTTTTGTGGGTAAATATAAAAGTTACACGTCGTCAATTAAAGCTCTTTCCACGAACTTTTGTTTCATTGATTTAGATTTTCGAAGGTGGGATACTTAATTTCATTGATGCATACAAACCATGAAAGCATGCTTCAAAGCCGTTTTAGCATTAATTAGACCATAAAAATTTAGTACGGAAGAATAAAAATCAAATTGATTTATTATTGCGACTTATCGCTCACTAAAGTCGCAGCTTTCGGGCGGAGTGCGCGACGCGGAGATGCGCGGTTCATATATCACTCAGCGACGGTGGCGTGGGTGTCCACTGATTTGTTACTTGCCCAGAACATCTGCAGGCCCAAGTTTACACTAAATTCCTCCTCTGAACGTCGTTATTCTTTCTTTTATTGATCTTCATCATCTTCAATCGCATTTCAGAAAATTACACGTGACGGAGTGCGGGCAAAGACTGATGGACCTTTCAATGCCCTTTTCACCAGACACTGACTCGTTGACCCTTCGGTACGAGGCTTACAGTTAGAGCTCCAGTTAGTAGTTACATAAATTGTTAATGCTTCGATCCGATCATTTTATCTTCTTAATCTTATGTTTCATATTCTTACTTGAATTTCGTGAGGAAAGAAATGAGAAATGAGCTGCTTAATAAAATATTCACCAATCACCCGTCAAAAAAGATGAGTGAAAGTAACACAAGAATCTAATAATTCAGTGACATTGATATGTGTGAAACCTGTGTGAATTACTATGGAATGATTTGGGGTACCTGAATTTCTGTTCCAGTATGCAATTTTTATTCGAACTTCACAGCAAGTTAGTGCTGTCTTGGCGGATAGAAATTCATTACTTTTTCTTCCCCCATCCCGTAAGATTTTGAAGCAAAATTTCACATAGATTTCACTGCAGGTAAATGATACAATAAGAATAAAGAATACGGCAGAAAAAATTGTTTTCCTGAACAGTTATGTCTCAGCTTCCAGAAATTAATTGATTATATACTAATAATCAGTGCAAAAATATAACACAATTCTTCAAGAATCCTGTATGAAACTTAACTGCTAATAGTTTTCCGCTACGCTCGCTTGTCGATTGGCCCATCAAATTAATTACAATTTCACATCTATGATATGTAAACACAATCAGATCAGATGTGAACACAAGGTTTAGAAAGTTATTTCCCGTTTTAATCCAGTTAATGTCAACATCGTATGCGGTTAACTTTCTGTAGCAATTTAGATAACGGAAGCTCGGTTCAAAGAAATAATGTTTCTAACGATTGAGAAGTAACTTATGCACTGGGTTTTCGTGTGCCCAATGTGTCCCCACTTTATGAGGAAAAGCGTTTTTAGTTTATCCATTCCACATAACGTTGAACTGTTGAAGCTGCTAACGAACCTGTTAAGATTCAGTATCGACATTGAATGCTGAAATTTAAAAACATATAATATCTTTCAGAAGTAAACTTTAAGCTATTTCGCTGTTATATTTAGGTATGCAACTCTGCTGAAAATTTTGTTCGTACAGGCGAGTATGAACTTTTGCTTAATGATCTTTTCAGCTGTGAGAAAGTATATAACTAATAGTTGGGTTTTATGATTACAGCTTTAAATTTTATTCTTTTAAGTTACTTTGATGTAAAATATATTTGTAGAAAGTAGATTATGTACGGTATTTCGTCTAGCATAAAATATGTATTCTATATTAACAGTACTGAAGATGAAAGATGTACACTCAGAAATTCTGTTACAAACTACAATTTTTTAAGCAAGCTCCATGAGTTTGCTTCTATGCACTTTACTAATACTGCTTGTCTTCTTTAACAGTTCAGTTCGTTGGAATTTTAAACCGTATTGAGTCAAGACACAATAAAATTTCTCTGAAGTCAATCGAAGCAAAAAGCATTTCACATGGATATGGTTATAATATACAAATTTGAGTGTACGATTGTATTTTCAAGCATACAGAGAAGATAAATATTGTCAATTAGCAGATTCTTATTCAAAAGCGCTCTAAGTAGGTAATATAAAATGAAGGAAAGCTAGAAGAATGTGAAGGTTTAAACAGTAATACCCAACTGATTTCTTCGAAATCTTTAGCTAAGCAATCTGTATATGAGGGCGAGCATTATCGTGGTAGCAAATGACGTTTTTCCAGTTTAATTTATTACTGGGATCGCTTTCAGACCTTACGCTTACGTTCGTAGGTGTGATCACTTTATCTGATCACAAAAGCTTTCCTTGTGCTAGAGAATAACAGTAATTGTTTGAGTACCGTCTAGTAAGTTTCTAATAAATAATTTCTTTAATATCCCTCCATAGATCCAACATGATATCCTTTATACGCAGTCCTCCTATTGGTCACTGAGCTGGTGTGCTTCATAGTCTAATCAACAAATGGCAGCATATAACGTTTTGGAAGCCATTAATTTATCATTACCAGTAATAAGTCTACACAAAATTGGTGCTTGAAGGTATCATGAAAACAACGACTCTTCACCATCAAAACTATGGAGCTATTCAGGGTCGGTTTGTGCTGGCGAGACTCATTTTTCAACCAAGGAAGCCCATCTAATCCTGTACAGTTGGTGTTCGATAGTCGTGCGGGCTGCGTTTAATTATTCTGCAAGCTCCTCAAGAATTGTAATAAGATATGCTGAAACAAAAGTATCCAGCTTTTCAGAACCAAGTCTTTTTTTGGACAACGTTCTTTTGGCTCATCTTTATGTTTGAAAATCACCTCATCAAAAACGAAAAACACCTTTCCGTAACTTCTTCATGAACTCTTTGAATTGCTTTTGGTGCTGCACTTTCAATTGCACTTACTTGAATCTCAATGAGTGAAACATAATTAAATTAATCTTGAAAAGGGGTCCCCATCGGTCGGATTCAATTAATAATTATGATTGATAACTGTACATCTGCCAGCAATAGGTGCAAAATAGTTACTCACTGTAGTATTCCCTAAGTGCCAAGACACTTTACTTCAATAACTGCAGTCGACGCTTTAATAGCGAAAATTGGATAAAACTTTTGCTACAACCTAACACTTCATACGACATGGTTTGCAGAAACATAAAAACGTGTTTTATAGGGAAATCATGATCTAAATCATATCTCGCAGCCTGCTCGTACAATTTCATTTCGATCGTTCATGTACATGCACAGAAATAATTAAAGTGTTTCCGAAAGTGGTGAAAGAAATGTATGTTTTAGTATAATGGAAAAGCACAAGTTCCTAAGAGAGAATGATTAACAAATGGATATCTAAAACACTTCATTTCAATGGTTGGTACGACACAGGTAAAGTGCTTGCTTGACACAGGATAAAATTGCGAAGGTTCCACACAAAGAAAAAGAATGCCGTGCTTGCTCTTCAAGCGGCATTTTAAAAGGTTTATATGGCTAATAAATAACGCAAATCTGTGAACATGAGAATTGTGACAAGCATACTGCGAAGGTGGGAAAATATATTCTCAATTTTAACGATGATAAAATAAATGAAGGGTCATTCTAAAACATGTTTAAATTCTATTGTTTACATTGCAACGGACATCACGACCCACATGAATAATAACTCAGTCGAAATTTATAACCAGCGAACAGCTCATTTTCACGCCTGTTACCAACGTGACAGGTTTTCCGACACCGTCTTTGGAGCGGATACGCAGCGCGCATCTTTTTGCTGTTCAAGATGACTGGTAAGCTTTCGAAATAAAAATAAATAAATAGTGAATGTAGCAGAAAGAAATTAATCATTCTATGAATCGGTATGGGGAAGAATAGATGTTATGTTAAAGGGGGAAAAGAAGGAAGCAGTGGGTATTTGTATTCTTAAAGTTGTGTGTCGTTGGAAATCAGCAGACAAATGAAATTGGTTAATGAGTATAAAAGACATATGAAGAAAGTACGGAGTATGAAATAGAATTCCGAGGCACAGTATGATAACATTGAATTGTATGAGAGTGACATTGGCTCGTCTGTTTAGGCCGTGATAACGTCAGAGACGAGATGAATGGCAACGAAGACGAGGTGTCGGAGCAATATTGTTTGAAGGTTTGGCTTAATCAGAGATTTACAGATGCAAAGATGAGTCAGTGTGCCTTGAAAAATCTCGGATAGAGCAAAATAAATATTAAGGTGGTTCGGGAACATAAACAACGTGAAAGAAGGGCTCGTTTTTGCAACAAATGTCAAAATTGAGTTACGAGTAGAGACTGCTGAAGGGCAGCCATCTACATCAGTACATCTTCAACAGTACATCTACAACAATGAATGAACCCACTTACCCTGCTGTCTACTTGATAAACGTGCTGAAATCCATCACGCTTGCTATTTTATAATTTGCCAACGAGGTCAATAAAATATGGGCTCAAGTTTAAAATAGTTTTGGCCAGTAACTTACAGGACCTGTACAAAATTAAGATAACAACATTAATTCGTACAAGTAACTTACAATCGCAAATTTGTTAATAAAGATGTCGTTGACACCAATTAATTGCTATAAATATTTTAACATATATTTTAAAATTGTATTTACTAGGTGAGTTTCCCGTTTGTTTCAAAACTATTTTATAACAATTATATCCATTGTATTATTTTGCTATGCCAGAAGTTATTCTACATTATGCTAGTCATCATAAATTGAATGAGAAGACTAAAGATTATCTAAATGAATTTTTATTGAACATGATAAGCCATTTCAGACCTCAGTATTCCACAATCCAGCAATTAGAAGGGAAGTCACTAACTATGTATA
>VCRD01000819.1:98401-111218 GCA_006783055.1 Trinorchestia longiramus | reverse complement strand
TGTCTTGAACTTTCTTAAACCTACTAAGTGAATTTGAATTTTAAGTAAACCTTTTGTTGTAAATCATTACGACTAATTCACATATCAAGCGTTTGAATGACCTTCAAATGAGGATATAAAAGTAATTGATCTACATACAATAACCCTTAATCTTATTAAACACCTTATTCATGTGCTTTGGCGTCCCTGAATTGCAAAAGATAGCGTGGCTTGACAAAAAATTCAAAAAAATTTACCGTCGCGCAATTTACACGTCATTCATATACATTCATTCATATGTACATAATTTGAAGGTTGTGTTTAGTTGCTCTTGCTACGGTAGTTTGTTGCCCAAGAAAAAATAAATTATTTTATAATGAGTAGGAGAGGTTATGATCTGATGGCCATGGTGGTGTTGCAAGGTGTAAGCAATTATTTTTCCTTAAGCTATAAACTAATAAGCGTCCGTCCAGACCATCACAATGTCATAGGTAAACGAACACTCTCTTCAACTTCAATAAAATTGTAAGAGTATGAGGCAGGTAAGAGATACAGAACAATTTTGAAGCAGTAAATCATTCCATTAAGTTCTATGCAGTCCGTAATCAAGACCTAATATAAAATTTATTTGTATTGGATTATTTTTATTGATTACTTATTCATTTTGGAAACTTATTTTTATTTTTAATTAATTTCATCATTCTAGTCAGAGAAAGACAGTCTTCAAATCTTGGAGATCTAGAGCGAATTTTCACTAAAGAATGAGAGAAAATCTCAAATAATGCATACAAGAATCTCGTTTCGTCATTTAAAAGGGACTTAGAAACTCTTTTGCCCAAAAAAGGATATGTTATTGAATACTAAAAATAATTTGCAAGATAAATACATTACAGAAATTAATTGACTTCACATAAAACCATCATAAAGGGATAGACATTAGCATTACAGTGTAAATGAATGAATGTAAATTTTTTTCAATATTTGCAAAAAAGCTAACATTAAAGCACTATATTACAAATTTTGAGCAATAGGAACTAAACAGGCTTTGAAGCAACCAGAAAATTTGTAATTTCCATAAGTAAATGTACGGATGCTGTTGATAGAGCAGTAAACATTGCATTGAAGATTCAAGTCTGAAAAACTAAACGTAGCCCAGCTTATATATCACCAGAAACTATTGAAAAGCACTTAATTTACGTAGTGTCCTTTCATGGCAGTGTAGAGGGTAACTAAAAACCATTGGTGCTCATTACAATGTTTTAAATGTTGGGCTAACCTGGTCTGTTTATCAATGCAATTAATTGAGTTGTAGATCCTGTGCTTACGACTGGAGTTATTTATCGTTTCTTTTTGCGCTAACACGAGCTTTTGTCTGAAACTTCCTGTCTCTTACTCGTCTTTGAACTAATTTTCAGTACACTCGACTGTGTATTTGAGTTTTTCATTTGTCTCTGTATTGCTAGCCTTTGCTAAATTTTTTCCTTCCATAAGTACACAGGCGCCTTTAAGATTTGGCTAAATTTTGAAGTTATAATTCATGACAAAGCAGGCTGCATGTTTTAATAAAATAATAATGTACGGTGTTTACTAGGTAATGGTATAGAGTGCAATTTTATAATTGTTTTGATTTACCTACAACAAAACTCGATTCAGAGACAAAAAATAAAACACAAATGATGATTCCTTGGTATGTATGTGTTCAGATTCAAAACACGTAATAGTGCTTGCCAACAGCCACAATGGTGGACGCCAGTACGATAATTGCAGCCTCTGACGGAAAATTGCAAGCGCCAAATCTTCAACAAGCTGAACGCATGACGGGATCTTACACACGAAGTTTTGTCGACGTATCATCTGTTCTCCGCTTAAAAGGATCAAAATTACTGCAATGCTGTGAGTTAGGATACTTAGATCTGGGTTAGTACTGAAAGAATTAGAACTTAGGGTCTCATTTTTTCAGTATACTATATTGGCCTACATCATGTGTTGTTGCTAACATTGGCCTTTAACTAGCCCCATTCTTTACTGAAGTTTTATTTGCTGCACTAGGACCTGTAGGTGAGTTCCACTAGGGGCGTTGAGACATTTGGAGGTGAGAAGAAAAAGTCCTCTTAGGTTTAGGGATCAACTTTAATGTTGATCTTCAAACTTTTAGAGATTATGCGTTAAAAAACATAACATTTTCTCAACTGAAAACTTCATCACATCGAACTGGGAACTTGTCTTTGCCACCTTAGGACCTACTTTTATGATCATCTGCTGGCAACTCCTAAATAAATCTTCATTTGGCTTGAAAACTTCATAGTGATTATCAGCTGGTCAGTAGTACACGCCTTTAATTTGAGCGTGAACCGTAATCAGTATCGCAAGTGTTTGCATGTGAATTGAAAATTTATAGTCGTTCATTGCAAGCTAGCTAGAGGAAATGTATTGTTGAGATGCTGTATTGCATTTACCATGAGTTTTAAATTACAGTATGTTTTTCAGCAGTATCATGAGGCTCCTTATGATAACTCAAATAAAATGTACAGAGTCAGTGTCCCTTATTTCAGGAGAGTTGTTGCATCGGAAAACTATATACCTTGAAGAAGAAGAAGAGCGTTCTTAGTTCTCTCGCCCCAGCTCTAGTTGTTGGTTGAAAAAGAGCGTCAGACCTGAAAGCATCTCAGTACTTCACCAGTCATCTAAAGAAGTCCTAGCTCAACCAATTAGGGTCGTACCATCCAATGAGTTCAGCTAATCAGCAGTATGTACTCACTGAACATCAAAGCCTCATCTAATCACACATTACATAAAATGATGAAATTAATGGTAACATTAGACCGTCATATATTAAACTCTCTCATTTTAACCCACATAAAATGACGCGAAGATCACCTATTTTTGTCTCGATGAGCTGATTAGACCACATATATCACTACTTTATTTTATAGTCTTTATTTCAGTAAGAGCAGTAAGAAAATCAAAGGGGCCCTAAAAATGCTGAAGTCCACAGATGCTTAGAAAAAAGAGTTTAGGCATTTCGAGAGAAATTACACAACATTCTCCAAAATACAAGAACCAATGAAACTGTGTAACAGAATAAAAAACATAACGTGAGGTTCTTTGAGAGGAGTAGGACGAGCAGAAGGTCATGATCTGAGATCAGGCTTGAACCGGTCTTTGTGAGCATAACTGGACTCTTCCATCCGCTGCTTCATTCCTGACCTTCATTACTAAGCACACTTCCTCTTCTGCTTAACTGGCCCCTGTTGCCGAGTGCCTCTGGTGCTAATGCTAGGTGCACGTACGCAGGGCCTGATATAAGTACATACGAGTATGTGCAGCTGTTGACACGGGATGTTGCTGGGTAACAGTGCGACTCCTGTTGCAAAGGATGTTGCTGGTTGATAGTGTGACTTCTGTTGGCAAGAGATGTTGCTAGCTACAGGGCAATGAATCTCATTTATGTACACCTGTTAACACCGGATATTGACAGGTGGCAGTGTGACGAATCTCTTGTTGACCCCAGATATTGACATGTGATAGCGTAACGAATCTCATATACAAACTCTTGTTGATACTGGATCACACCTCACATGCATTGGATGTTGCCAAGTTATGGTGTGACACACCTCACATACATTGGAGGTGGCCAGATAACAGCGATATGGATCGTATATACAGGGTGGCGCATAAGTAACGCACTCTTTTAAAAAATTAATAATAAATAAAGTATTACCGCAATATACACTGGGTATCTGTAGACAGGATACGACGTGTAAATAAACTTTAAGAGTTCCTCTATCGTTTGCAATTATCCCCATCGTTATACCTTTCAACGTTTATTTATTATTAATTTTTTAAAAGGGTGCGTTACTTATGCGCTACCCTGTACATAGCCGGTTGGCACCGGACGCAGTCTTTGTTTTTGTTGTTCAAGATTTACAGGAAGAAATTGTACCTTTCAGTAGTCATTAAGCGTCGTTGTGATGTGCTGCATTTCTCATATACAAGCACACACTTCTATTCACTAAATCGACGAAGCAACGTTAGAGGTTAGATCCTACACTCAAATTCTCTTCCCTTTCAGAAAGTGTCTCTAGGATCTGTCATACACCAATTCAAGATAGACCTGCTGCTACTCTATTCCTACAATGCTAAATAAATAGAAAAAATGCGGTGAAATTTGTTTGGCGTTTAAAAAATGTATCTCTTTACTTATCTTTTCACTATATTTTCTACATAATTGATGTTTCTTGATTTTGATATTTCTTTCCGGTGTAAAAACCAACTGTATGTACCGTGGAGTAGCATTCCAAAATCGTACACGATACTTTAGCCAGTATTTACAAGTGATATTGACTACAAATATAAACAAGTTACAAAACACTTCATGAACTCTCCTCTAGATGAATTAAACCTTGTGTGATGATACCTCGCTGACTGCCGATTATATCTATCTTTTGTGCAGTTTACAGACCTACCGGAAAATGTGTAACAGCTTTCATTTATTAGTCTCTAATTATCTATTTCGATCGCTTGAAAACCAAAGCGTGGGAAGAAACCTCTAGGATTAGCTTTTTAAATTTTACACCTCTTCGTACAAGTGTAGAAGAAGAAGATACCTTCACCACGAAGCTGCTGTCCTCCAGATTCCTCACTGATACATGCTTACTGTACGACGTGTACGAACGTCATACCTGCTATGCGATTTTAGCTAATCTTCGTGAGTCCCCCTTTGAATTTTCTTCTTTGTTCTCACAGGCTGGCTCTTCTTGTAGGTTTGAGTACTCTAGGCAAGCGCCGTAGGCACATAAACCTTGCCAGACTAGACCACGACTTCACTCAACACATTCAGAACATCCAAACCGAATCAAAAATTTGCAGTTTGGCAAGTTAATTCTTGGGTTCTTGCACTCAAGGGAAGCCCCTCACAAAGTAGCCATCCAAACCATCGGAAAACAATGAAACTATCATAGACAAGCCTCAGAAAACTCAGTTGTGGTTTCTACGCTTTCACCAAGTTGCAAGCGAACGTTAAAAGGCTTTTAGAGGACCGAGTTTCGAAAGTATTGAGGAACATAGAACTTGAAGTTAAGCTACAACCTAAAATCGGAGCACAACGATCTATTTATTCTGCCGTCAAGGTGCCAGCTATGTGGGTGGACAAGAAGCTGAAGAAATAAAGAAAAAAATAAGAAAGGGAAACATAATTTACCTTAGGATAATGAAATTTTAGAATTAAACCCACGTATTTGAAACAGAGTTCTGCAAAATCACGAAAACTAACCACACCCTTCGAAGTTGCTATATTTTAATTTAAAAGGCTCATAATTTACTGTATGATAATTAAACTTTAGAATTAACCCACTTATTTGAAACAAAGTTCTGTACAATCACAATAGCTAATTACACACTACTTTAATGTAGAAAGCTCGTCGTTGCAGATTAAAATAGAGTTTTATTGACCTACTAATATGCTTCAAATGCAATTAGAAGGAAAACAGCAGTACAAAACATTGTTCTACTCTAATCGTCGTCGGGTGTGCAGGGTGCATAGAATATCATAATTACCTAGATTGTGGTTCTTAAATTAAGGAATGTTTTAGCAGTCAGACCGTGTCTATGAGCAATCTAATTAATATACAGGCAATGAGCAAGAAGTTGAAGCAAACTAAACCGAAAAAAAACAGACCGACAATAAAGAATATTGGTAAAAGCTGTACATAAAAATATTGAAAACGAAGAAAAACTGCCATTAGAACTGCAAGAGTAAAACCGCTATTAAAAGTAATGCCAGATAGCTGCATTAGAGCACCAAAAATGCTTTCGACGCTCACATTGCGAACTTTATAAGGTCAGAAACCGAAAATACACATCTTATGAGAACCCTAGGATGGAGCGATTTTAGAGTTCTCGAATTTGAAGAAGATCCAGATTTAGGTACACTCTTTGATGGGCACTTACTTACACGAACACTTAGAGTGAGGATAAAAATAAAAGCACTCGGAATCATCTCAACAGAAGAGGTAAAGGAGAAGAGAAGGATGGGGAGATGATTGACTGAGACACGCCATTTACAAGGAAAAATGCAAAGAGAATCAATCATGTGGATTTAACAACTTTAGCCAAGGTAAAACCCACAAAACAACAGCTACATGAACTAAAATACTACTGTGCTGCGATACGGTTGTCATCAGAGCCCGCTACACAGCGAACCATAGTTGATCAAGTCTCGATTTAGCCAGTTTCATGGTACAACGTTGTACTGGGCAGGCCTCACGGTAAACCGTTGTATTAAGCAGGCCTCATGGTACAACGCTGTTGTATTAAGTAGGTCTCACGGTACAACATTGTACTAGCAGGCCTCACGGTACAACGTTGTACTAGGCAGGCCTCACGGTACAACGTTGTTGTAGTAGCCAGGCCTCACGGTACAACTTTGTTGTATTAAGCATGCCTCGTGGTACAACGTTGTTGTATTAAGCATGCCTCGTGGTACAACGTTGTTGGATTAAGCTTGCCTCGTGGTACAACGTTGTTGGATTAAGCAGGCCGCAAGGTACGACGTTTTGTTATAAAACAACGGTGTACCGTGAGGTACATCGTTGTTTTATTAGGCAGGCGTCACGCTATAGTGTTACTATTACTATTAAGTTGGTGTATTAATGAGAAAATGAGAGAATAAAAGATTATCTGGTTAGGAGAGCATAAGTTCTGGAAAATAAGAATACAGTTGCGGAAGACGCGGGATAAACAGAATGAAAGTACGGAAGGATGGAGAATAACACTTAGGATCCTGCAATCTTTTATTCGAAGCTTGAACCCTTATCAAACAGCTCTGTTACACGTATGCTTGAAAGAAAGTCCAAATATTATATTACTAAATAGTTATGGCAGCAAGGCATGGGAGCAAATAAATATCTGCCATAACAATGCATAGGAAACAAAGAAGACAAATGAGATTCTCCTTAATTCAATAGCTATTAAAGGTACATAACTTAAGGTACTGAATTGTTGAAGACCACCACAGTTATCTTATGTTCGTCTCATTCATAATCAGATTAGGTGATATCTTTATTGCTACAGCCTACTTTTCACCGAGAATAGAAATACACTATGCCGATTATAACACTATTAATAATGTTAATTTCCTTGGAGATAATACTGCTATACACGTTAGGTTAGGCTCTTCCACTAACAAAATAACAGGTAAACAAGTCATAACACATAAATAGGAAAATAGGAAACACGAACGATGGGAAGAACCACACTTTCTTATTTTTGGTTTACACCGATTAAGGATTTCACCTGATATTATCCTTACGAGGTACAAAACTTATCACAACAGATATGCTGCTGTTGCATGCGACTCCAATCACAACAAACTATAACTACCAAATGCTATGCACAATAATCGGACACCTACATCCCGAACCAATACGCCCTGGCCGATATACTGTAAAGACAACTAAAATAGGTTACAAATTCAACTGGAATAATATCTAATGATAGACTCATACATAGCAATATAACCATCTATGAACCAAAGGAAAAACTAGACTGTCAAATTGGACTGAGAAAATTCAAAGATCAATCCCAATTACTACCTGCAGAATATCAATATGAGGCAAAGCCACACAAAAAATATGGTGAGGCGACATAATTCATAATGAAATTGATCAAGATGCACTGAAATGAGATCTGACCTCGGTACGACAGTTCGAATTTTCTCAAATCAGACATTTTATAATAAAAAGTATAATGCTCATAAATTTGTTGTATGAAATGAGTTAGTGGAGAAACAGTACGTTGAAAGAAACGGTGAAAATGTTTGGAGGACTGTTATGAGGTTGAAAGGCTTACAAGCTAACGACGAACAAAGGCAGTTATTGAGTGAGACAAGAGAGAAAGATAATGAAGGGGTAGGGAAATAGACGTTTCCTAGAACATACTGACAGAAAGTTTTGGGAAGCATTAGGAAGGAGAGAAGAGAAGTAAGATACTACTGGACTGGAATGCCGCAAATAAACATGAGATAAAAACAAATTTGCTTCCAACGCTACGAATAATGACTCAGAAAAATTCACTTGTACCAATTTGATGAGAAAGAACATATTATTGCAATACATTGAATACATGAGAAAGCACCAGGACTGAACTGCATAACTATCAACTAATGACCCTACAGAATATTGCGCTGAATACCTTACTTTACTTATGAACATAGCACTGGGATTAGGTTATTGTTTGAGAAGCCAAAACATTCAATAATGATATGAAAGTCAGCAAAACCCCCCATACCTCACGTCTACACCTGTAGACCGATTTTACTACCAAACAACTCCCGACTCCCGATAAACAACTCCCGATAAAGAAAATAGTAAATGTTAGACCTTCACATTTCTTAAAACACGGAACGTAAAATACCTGTCTGAGCATGGATTTTAGAAAAACAGAGGTGCCACCACGGCACTTAGTCTCATTTGTGAAATTTTAGCTGCCAGCACCTCGAATAACTTCAGAACAAATGATGTCCTAAGAGACATAAGTAGAACCTTTGCCTGTGGCGCATAGGCCGGAGAGGAGCAAAGTCCTATTTTTGCTATTCTGTGCACCTCCTAAAATCATAGCCAGAAAAACAATAAAAGCTCGATGATGTAACGACAGACTGATCAACTATTTATGATTATCCAGTACATTTTTTCAATGTATTGTGTATTCACATTTCTATTGTGACGTACGAATACCTGCAAAGCATGTTGACTGACTTTGCTCTTTTGATGACAGGCATAATTTATTTTATTCTCAGGTTTTGAACATTTTTCTTACATTTAATTTAGAGAGAAATAATTCTAACGGAATTCTTTCATACATTGCAGAGTTTGGTAGACAAAAGACTAAAGCCCATAACTCGTTCAAATAACCAAGCTCTCAAGATTCTTTTTTGTCACACTTCTCCTACTAAAACTTCTTAAGAGAAAAGATATTTCAAAAATTTCTTCGCTTTGCAAATGAAAGCTGTACATCATGAAAGCAAAGACACGGTCTCAGAATGAAGGAAGAAGACGAAAGAAGCGAGAGAACTATTGCATGCGGTCATTAAGACCCCCAAGCGGCGGTTGCCAAGTGGTAGGAAGGCGATGCTGTGCTGGGCAGCTCTTCATGTAGCCGGGAGTGGAACACGGCAGCTGGCACACCAGCTACTTATATTATTTACAACTCATTCAAAACATTTTGACTTGATAGCCGGAGCTTCATTATTTTGGGTAAAACTTTTTTTACTGGAAAATCTCTTTTGTTTTAAACTACTGATATGCTTTAAACTATAGGCCTATATTTCGATTTTTATAATCAGCCTTGCCTCGTTGTATGGAAGAATTGGACACCATTTTTACTTGATGCAAAACTTTATGCTTCTTAGTGCGTTAAATTTAAGTATCACAAATCACGCCACATGCTCCATTCATTACTATTTCATAAGTAGAAGAACTAATGTACATCAGACAACATTTTAATTCATTCTTTAATTCAGTAATATAGGAGTACATGTATAACAACAAACGGATTCCGTACTGTATCAGAGTGGTTGTTAGAAAATTACCCTTGCTATCGCCTTGAAAATCTTTGGAGCAATCAACCCGTAACCTGACTGTACGATTGACTATATTAAAGCATTTACTGAACGATTTTGTGAGACATAATTTAATTCATATTTTGTTTGATGTACCTTCAAGTAGTGCTACTTAATAAAATTTAATGATGAAGGCCATTGCACCTAGTGCATGAATTTTTATTAGATTCACACGTACAAAAATTATTGCATTATCCGGACATGTGAGGAGTGTCATGTTGCAGTGCAGGCCGCAGTTCGGAGTTCCTGTCCTTGAACTTGTCTGTTGCACAGCCACCACTTTCCTAATCAGAGCTTTCCCTACGTCAACCCGGCCATGCCATACGCATTTACTCTCTCTTGTGATCTCAAATTATACTTCCTGGTGTGTTGATTATTCACTCACGGGAGGGAAACAATCATATTTCACTAAGAATAATAGAGTTTAGATACGAAAATGCCAATATAACAATTGTACAAAACTCTGTTATTTTAAGCATAGCTTGCAACGAAAGAAACAATACGGAAAATGTGAGATATTTTTGTTGCTTAATAGCTTTTATTTACTAAAGGCCATAGATTGTAGCAACCAAAGCCGACCAATATTTCATGTTGCTAATGAGTACTTTACAGAGGCCATGAATAAAACAAAGCGAACATTTTGCGATGCCACCGTTCGAAAATCATTCGATGCTTTTACCTAGGTTACTTCATGAAATACCACGTACGTCGCATGCAACGCAATCGTAATGAAATTGCAAGCTACACTTTTACATTCCTTTAGCATCCTCTCGAAGATTGCCAAATTAGAGCCATGATTATCTGTTGTGAAAAATTTATGGTACATTTACCGGGGTAACGATAGAAAAGATGCGATTGTTTATTCGAAGAGTTAATGGAGGGAATATGTGTGCCCACAAATAACTGACGCGGAATAATATTTTTCTATTCCTACATTATTGGAGGCAGAGTAATATTGCATCATTGACAGACGAGATATCACAAGGAAACTGTTAAGAGCACCATTTTTAGGTTCATTTTGGATGTTCAGAAACGCGGTTATCAGTGAAGAAATCCCGATTGCACAGTTTTATTGAATGAGGAAGACTGCTGGCGCTGTGTATTCTTACTACGCAAAGGTAAGAAGAAACCAATGGCACGGGACGAAATATTCGTAAAAATAAACATTTCGATGACAGAAAATCTAATCTTAAAAATGAATTTTTCTTACTTTTGCGTCCGGACGACGGCAAATTTACTGAAAACGTACAGAATTATATAAGCATCGTGAGTTCATGTAATCCTGATGACACGTGATGTCTCGTAACTATCGAAGAAAGAAATGGATTAGAGCTGCTGTGTCTATTGAATATTAACTTAGCGTTAAATTTGAACAAAAATTTTATAATCTAATTTTTTGAATATTTTTGCCACCGGCCAAGCTTTATCGGGGACAGCTCGGGGACTTGCACTATTACTTGCTTGGACCACTGGACGTAGTAATCAATTTTGCCATCAATTGCTCCTGTACAGAGTGTGGCATAACTTCCTTTTTTCAAACAAAGTTTCTTTAAAAAAAAGAAGTCATGTGTCCGTACCATGTGCGTAAATGAATTTGTGTTTACAACGGTCGTCCGATTTCAGGAAGGAACTTTCGTGAGTGATTGTTGACGCAATATATATACAGGATATGATTTGAATTATTTCTTAGTATGGATACACATAAACATTAAATTAAACATTAAAGCGAGTGAGTTAGTTCAGCTTCTTTAATAATACGGAGAGATCCAGTAAAATACAATATTTTGCATAATGTGTAAATAAAACCGCGGAAACCCATGAACATTGTTTTCACTTAAATTATGCTGTATTACAAGCTTCTTTAACGCAGGCTGGCCATGAAACTAAGCAACATTATAAATGAGGGAAAAGGTTTCCATTCCCTGTCTAATTTCTAAACGAAGTTCATCCCTAGTAATTTATTTTCAGCATTCACAAATACTCCTACTAAAATAAATGATATTACAAGATCGTTAACTTTCAGAATAACTGCGAGTTTTTCACAACTGTATGCAGGCTGACATTATTTTTCATCATAGGCACAGCACTAAATTATTGTCTATTAAAAAATTTTCTACCACCTATTATATATAAAACTGAGCGTTTTTGACTGGTTTGTTGATGACAAGCAAAATTAGTCAGGTTCTAAATTTTATAACAGAAGTTATTCAACCGATAAATTCACGATCATTAGTCACTATATTAAAGTAGAGGTAGTAGTGACTGAGATCTGACAGCTATTTTGTACAACATTTTTATAATGCTAAAAGCAATGATGAATAGCTCTAAATAGGTGATATGAGGAGTATATCTTGACCATCTTTAGCAGTAGTCAATAAGCGTCTCAAGACGGAATTGGTTTCAAATACGTAGTGTCACTACTCAAAGTAGTAATTACATTTACTAAAAAAGCTCAATCAGACGAATGAAATGATCCCAAACTGCTAGTTGATAGCAAAACTTCAAGTTTGGTAGCGTCGAACTGCAGCTGAGGTGAGGGTCTAATTTATGGGACTGATGGTTTCAAATAATAAAAATATATTTCTGAATATATTTATTAGCGTCCTAATTTATGTGACTGAAGGCGTAGAATAATATTGATATATTTGTTAAAATATTTATCTGTATTCTAATTTATGTGACTGAACGTTTAATAAAGTAACCACTGGGCAGACGAAGCAGCCAACAGCACTGATTTCAGTAGCTTAACTGAACCAAAGAATTGGTTGTGAAGAGACTAAGGCTTGCCACAAAATATACATAAACTCCATAGAAAACCAGGATACAAGATAACCACGAAGAAGAAAAAATGAAGCATTTCTCTTATTGAATGAAATAATAGAAAATGCGTTACATAAGAGAGAAGTCAACGAGTCATCAAAATGTAAAATAATAATCTGGAAACACGTATGAAAATCTAGATATAAAATGATAAAGTTTACGTGTTATACTATAACCTCATAGAAGGGAGGAAAAGTGAAATACCAGCATCAATACGAGATTTTTCTATTACGATACAACATAAATATTTAATGAACCTTTCTCGTACATAATTTTTGACTTAATGGCTTCTGATTTACGTCTGGGCGTTTGCACAGCAAGATATATATATATATATATATATATATATATATATATATATATATATATATATATATATATATATATATATATATATATATA
>VCRD01000819.1:71273-84226 GCA_006783055.1 Trinorchestia longiramus | reverse complement strand
CTGAAAAAAAAAAGAGATGGGGAACAAAAACGAAAGTTGTAAATGGAGATACCCGAAATTTTATTTAACATGTTAAGTTACATACTACATTATTTTTCAATGTAACTGCTTCCAGTGGTGTCGACCATCTCAACGCGAGTGCGAAATGAGCCACACGCTTTGGCGACTATGTCCTTGTCTATGGAGGCGAATCCCTCCACAATGGAGAGTCTTCAGAGAGTCGATTGTGTTGTGGGCGTGTTTGTTGGTCTTGGGCCTCGATCACGCCCCAGAAGAAATAGTCAAGAGGGTTGCAGTCCGGTGAGGAGGGCGGCCACAAGTCCGGCAACCAATGGGGAGGAACATTACTTGACACCCACGCTTGGGTCATTTTGGCCTCGTGTGCAGGAGCGGAGTCCTGCTGGAAGACGTAGGGATTTCTTGCGGCGATCTCGTCAATCCAAGGTTTCACCACTTTCTCTAGCACCTCCTGGTAGATCTCGGCGGTGATTCTCAGGCCCTTTTGAAAGAAGTGCGGTGGCATGACATGTCCCTCACTAGAAATGACTCCAAAGAGAATGGGACGAGGGAAACTTCGTACGCTTTACGACGGGAACATCTTCGACGTCTCTACAGATCCACCTGTCGTTCTGCTTGTTGTTCCCCTGGTTCTGGACAAAATTCTTTTCATCAGAGAAGAACCTGGGTATCCCAGCGGACCCGTGCTTGAGCTCGTTGACCAACGCTGCTGCCTTGACCTTCCTCTAATTCTTGCAGGCATCTGTGATGAGCATGCGGTAAGACTTATGGTCAAAGGAGTAACCAATGTTCTTCTTGATCGTTCGGCAGATCGTTGACTTGTGACAGCCCATGTCATCAGCGATCTTAGCGTAGCTCAGGTTTCTATCATTCAAGTGTCGGATTTATCTGCAACACCCTGCATGTCGTGGGATAAAGATGGATTGTCCTTTACCTGCTGTGAGACAATGAGCAAACTATTACGAATCATTTCTCCCATTACAACAGCATTATAAAATAATATAAATGTTTCCACGTTCCTGCCTAATTCCTAAATGATGTTCAACCTCAATATTTTGTTTTGCGCATTCATAAATGCTCCAGACAAAATAAATGCTATCGCAAATGTGAACTTTCAAAATAGCTGTCAGTAATTTACAACTGCATGCAGGCTGGCGTTGTTTTCTATTATAGGTCCAGCGCCAAATTATTAATTGTCTACTTAAAAAGTTTCTCCCAAATCCATGAAACTCAATATGAAACTTTATGCCCTTTTGGTCATAAAACAATCCTTCTTAGCCAACTGAAAAATTCTTAATCGTCATCACGATAATGCTTGCCGATACACAGCAAAAATAATTTAAGATCTCTTGAAAGAGCTTGGTTGGGAAAGGGTGTTTTGGTCTTCATGTCGTCTTGCTTTTTGTTACTTTTGAGGGTTACTTGCTTGAGGCACCAACGAGCTTTTCACATGATCTTAGTTCTTACAAAAATAAAAAAAAATTTATAAGCTTGTTGACAGATATAATGATGTTCTAGATAGTAATGAAAATTGTGTTAATAATTAAACATTTCTGCAGTTAAAGGTTTAACAATTTCAATATCGACACTGAAACTTGATATTTGCTTTCGTTCCAATCCGATACTCGTAAATTGAATAGTTTCATACATGGTTATACGTTCTCATGCTATACAAAGAAAGCTAAAGGAACGAATCTTTCAATATGACAGTTATTTGTTTCTCGTTATGACACGAATTCCACAGAAAACAAGCGAAATGAATAGGCTAGAAGCCAAAACATCATCCATGAATAGAACAGATATATTATAGACAGAGCTCCATAATTACAACATTGAGCAAAACAGATGAAACTCTTTGATTAGCTTCTAAAACTGTCACAGCACAGCAGTGGTAAATCGTGACTAGAGCTATGAATTATTGCCGTGAGTAACAGGTGTAAATTGTAGGCTATACTTCACGGAATTTCTGTAATTTGTGTTTGAAATGTTACACTCAAACGCCATTTTTCTGAAAGGGTTTTCAACCGTGTATATTAATATTAACATAATTCCACAGCAGCTGCTGCTATGAATATGTAAAAAGCGTGTCCTTCATGATAGTGGAGGAAATTATTTTTAGAATCATTGATATACCAATATAGATGTTGATCGATCTTGCATTTCACTGTGAACTGATTGATGGATACAGTAGTGATCCTATTAATATCTGCATCACGAAGAGCTCGAGAATTAATTGAGGGGTAGGACGAAAGAAGGTTTCATGGAAAAGATATGATTAAAAATGAACTTAGTGCAACTCTGTTTATTACGTATTGTTGGAAGTGTCCAACGTGTCATTCATGTTCTTAAATTAACGTAACATTCCAGCTATAGTTTTATTTTCTAAATCCAAGATCGACTTCTAGAACAGCGTTTACCATCCTAGACCCTTAAGCGGTGAACAAGTTGACAGTACTCCTAGAACTTCTCTCACAACGCTTGTTTATTATAGTGTGCTTCAATATTGTTTGACGTCGTAACAGCGTGTTGTATGTAATGTTTTCGATTATACCACTTCGCATTTCACTCGATAGAAAATTTTTGCATTCAGGAAATAAAATGTAGCCTCTAGTTCTTCTCTGAAATAATCGGTCGTTTTCAACTCCCAAAGTAATTCGAATACTATTTTTGAATGGCGTTACATGAATTAGAAATTAAATAGTTCCAAAAGGTGATAGTATTCATCAGTGCAATTACCAGCTGTAAATTCACCTTTTCACTGTTATTTCTCTGTCTTGGTTCTCTGTCCAATGAAAAAAAACTAATAGGATTCTGCACTCAAGGTGTGACTTTTGAAAAGCACAACATCTTCAATGGAATGCACGTGTTGGTGTGATAACTCTGTTGATAGTGATACTACAGTTATTATTGTTAATAAATGAAATGAAAACATCAATATAATACTAGAGGCGTAAAATGTGTTAGTATTTTATGCTGGTTTGGGTAGTAATATCCATTTCAGATTACACATTGAAATTGGTTAATGTGTATATTCACCACACTATTTAAGCTTTCTGTTTTAGTTCGACAGCCAGTCTTAAAAAATATTGATGTGATGTCATGGTTCACTTGTGACGTACCGTGGGGAGCAAAATAATATAGCACGTTGATTAAATCACCAGATTGCACATTTATAGACTACGTACAATTGTAAAATTGGACCATATAAACAGTAATATAAAAAGGTTAATAATATATCCAAAGCCCACAAATATTGAATAGAAAAAATATATAGGAATATGTATAATAAATACGTGAACAAAAGTTTACAATATCCGACTTTTTTCTCGATATTATACATGAAAATTATTGTAGGATTATTCCAGAATGTTCTAATACATTTTGCTATTTGACAACCGAACTTTCGTCAGCATTTACCTCCAATAACATGTCATTGGTACAGCAGCTCTCGTTCTGAAACCTCGTAAGCATGGGTAAGAATAAGGACATCAGTCAAGATCTTTGCGAACGTATTGTGGAGCTCCATAATGAAGGTTTGGGATATCGGAAGATAAGTGTCGGAAGTTGGGTATCGGAAGGAACTGTGTGTTTCTATAGCCTCGGTTGGAACCATAATACGTGAGTGGAAATGCCGGAATACGACTCTCAGCAAGCCTCGAACTGGCTGTCCTCGGAAGAATAACGACCGTGCTACTCGAAAATTAGTCCGAACAGTAGTGCAAAGGCCTCAAACTACTCGTGAAGAATTGAAGGATGATCTGAAGGCATCTGGGATCGAAGCCAGCAAACACACAATCAGCAGGGCACTACGCCGTGAAGGTCTTCGCTCCCGCACCCCTCAACAGGACACCTCTTCTCCAGAAACGTCATGTCAAGGCCAGGCTGAAGTACGCCAACGACCATTTGAACAAGTCAGCAGCGTTTTTGGAACTCAGTACTGTGGTCATATGAAACCAAAATCGAATTATTTGGGAGAAACAGCACAAACCATGTTTGGAGGCAACAAAACGAAGAGTATAAACCAAAGTGCACCATACCCACTGTTAAGTTTGGAGGTGGCTCAATCATGATGTGGGGATGTTCCAGCTCACCAGGGGTAGGTAAACTTCACATCATTGAAGGAAGCATGAATGGCAGGAAATATCGTGAAATATTAGAAGAGCAACTCCTACCTTTACTCGTTTGTTAAAATTGAAATGCGGATGGAAATTCCAACGAGACAACGATCCAAAGCATACTGCAAACGAAACCAAGGAATGGTTGAGGATGAAGAAGATAAACATTTTAAAATAGCCGAATCAATTCCCGGACATGAATCCGATCGAAAACTTATGGAGGGAATTAAAATATAAGATTCAGAAGAGAGGTCCAATAACATCACTGAACTCAAAGAAATTTACATTGAAGAATGGAATATGATTACGCCTGAAACTTGTAAAAGGCTTTCAGTGAACTACTATAAACGTCTTGAAGCCATAATAATAAGGGCTGTGCAACGAAGTATTATCTTGAAAGTATTAATGTCTTGAAATGTGTTGTAAACTTTTGTTCACGTATTTATTATACATGTTCCTATATATTTTTTCTATTAAGTATTTGTGGGTTTTAGATATATTATTAACCTTTTTATACAAATGTTTATGTAGAGTTCAATTTTCGTAATTGTACGTGGTCTATAAATGTGCAATCTGGCGATTTAATCAACGTGTTGTTTTATCAATATTTTGCTCCTCACGGTATATACTCGAATGTTTATTCAATTCACGGACCTTCGCCACTCATCTATGTGAGTTAACAAATTCAGAAGTCTTTTCTCGTTGTGTTCAGTCTGTACTCAATATCTTTTTTGTTCAAGTTGCTATAAGCTGAGGTCAATACTTGCAGGGATTGATGATAGTTCCGTCAAGTCCAAGCCGTCAAGTACTGTAGAAGTGTCGTTCGTTGTAATGTTATGCATATTCTATGGAAGACAGAACTGTGTTCCAATGATCGTTAAGATCACTGATGTATTTAGTTATTAGCCCTTGGTTCCAATAATTTCAACACCAGTGAAAAATAGGACATCGCATTGTTTACTAAAAATGGGACAAAAAATCTCACGATTGAATATTGCAATCATTATGATGAAGAAGCTAGTTTCAAAAATAAAAATAAATCCATTCAAAATTCTTTCACCCTCGTAATAATTAAAGAGTTTTCCAGAGTAGTCATTCGATTTATTTTTCTGTAGTTTTCAATTAAGCAACTGTCGAAACAAACTTCTGTTTCTTCTGCCCTGCTTCTTATATTCTCTAATGAATATAATTGATACAAAGGCTTGAATTTTTCCTTCATATGACATTACCATTTGACCATGCACGACATGCTTTGCCGTGTCTTCTATGGAGTGAAATGAAACACGTGTTTGTTCTGTGTGAACTCGTACACGTAATCTAGAATGCTGTGGGAAATGTTGAGCAGCTACGACAGGAGCTCGTGAGAGTAGCGGTGCCACTGCAGACGAGGCTCTACGTAACCTTGGTAGGGAGCGTTCACTCGGTGCCGGCGCCCGGGGCACACAGTCACTTTCCCGAGCCTTGTCTCTACCTCGCCCTGAACGCGTCGAATTCTTAGAGTTTGCCTCAAGGGAGAAACTTGATAAAATGACACTTTTTTGGCG
Source organism: Trinorchestia longiramus (assembly GCA_006783055.1). NCBI lineage: Eukaryota > Metazoa > Arthropoda > Malacostraca > Amphipoda > Talitridae > Trinorchestia > Trinorchestia longiramus. The sequence goes on along the minus strand of VCRD01000819.1, from coordinate 78,549 downwards.
TCTGCAAGTTCATCGAGGGGCCCTTGACTGTTAGCTCATGGCCACAGCTAGAAAAAGAATTGTTATCGCCCACGTTAAGTTTACTGAGTAAACATTTCTCATGGACAACCATCTATAATAAGTTTTCATTGATATTCTTTGTGATCAGAATAAAATACTACTAATGGAATAATTTAGTACATTCCTTGTATTTATTCTAGACTGGCTTATTAATTTTTATAATATAATGACAAATATTTTAAGACACTTTCGTATTTTTCATTAATTCGAGTGTTCTTTCGGGAAAAATTAAAGTTAATCGTCAGAAATTCTGCGTTATAAATGTACAGTAAATTGTGGTTCCTAAGTTTACCATTCTATACGAGGCTTGAAGTAGTTAAGTCTGTTTATATATCAGCGTTCATGCAACTCAATGAAACTCCATTTCATTTGCAGCCTTGGTAATTCGACCAGAGTCCAATCGAATAAATCAACCTCATAAAACTATTGCCAAGTAACCGAAATGTTTATCAGAATTTGTGCAATAATAATAGGAGTAAATGGTACTCCAATGATAAATTTCAACTGTTCAAGCACTTGAGTACTTGCGGAGCGTTGTTTACCTTCTAGTGGGTTATTTGTGCTTGGAGTTCTTTTGTTTATACATAGCGAGATTTTTTAATGTACGCACAAGAGATTTTCTGTGAGTTTAATATACATTGAAAACTTCTCCGATGAAAAATCGTTGGTTACATCATTTACTCGTTCAACGATAATCGTTCATTTATTTCTTAAACATTTAGTGAGTTTTGTTGTAAATGAAATTTTTCCCTCAGAGAATAAAAATGACATCTCTTGAAGCACATTTCCGTAACAATTACTTAAACTGCTCTCTCTACATTACATGCAATAATATAAGTAGTATTATTTTCTAATAGTGGTAAGATAAACGTTTTATTGGCAGTTTAAGCAGCCTTTGTTAAAAACTCTGTTCACCAGTGCGTTAGGGCTTTTCATCTTGATGCAAATGCAATATAAATTTTTGGCTTCACTTTACAATGTTCTCGCACGCATTGTGTCTCGTAATGTAGAGAGGGTGGGTAGCGAAAACTTGTGCCTTCCTCCGTAGATAAAATTTTCGTTAAAACAAATCCGTTCAAAATTTGTGGAGAAAATTCAAAACATTGTTCAGAAACTATAAAGAAATATTCCATCATAGAAACATGAAAAAGTTACCCATCCTTTTCAATGCCATTTATTACTTGCTACTTGTGTTTTTACGCGGTCTTTTTGGGGATGCGCAAAGAAATGACAAAGAAAATTGTCCCCATCATCTTTTTCTTTGGTGTGTTAACTCATACCCAAAAGACTCGTTTTAAATGCAAATTACAGTCGGCATTTGCGATAGACTTACCTCAACACAGTTATGGTGAATGTTGTAAAATATGCAAATGGATATTATTCCAAGGATTAAATATATTTATTAAAATACTTCATGACACCCTTGACGGATATTAAATCAGTGGTAGAACTCTGTGAGGGTCAGCATTAACTCTGTAGACTTAGAGACACGAGTGCACCATTAAGCTCCTGTGTCTCTGAATTGGGCGTTTATGTCTTCTGCTGCTAGTGGAATAGGAATATGTAATAGTTATTAAAAATTTTAAGCGCCTCTAATGTGTTTCAGTACAAAAATAATAGGTAAAATGCAGAGTGAAGTAATATTTCACGTAAAGTAATGAACTAAAATTCAACTTAAGAAGTATGTTTTTATTTCGCACACCTGGTTTTCGATGTAAATGAAGGCCTATTACAATATTTTCGTACTGAGCTCCGTCTTGCAGTATTTCTTATTAAAATTAAAGAGAGATATTATTTGGAGTTACGAGGGCAAATTTTTCATTTATTTAATTTGTTAATTCTCCGATAGCTGTTTTACACCTTAATACAATGTTTGAGCACCACGGAGTGTAGGAGTGGATTCTCGCTGCCGAGCGTCACTTAAACCGGCAGAGTTTTGGATCAGCTTTTCACACTTCTTTCATTTGCTCCTATACTCGTTGTACACATCACGCATAATCACAGGTTCAGCTGAAGGATAAAATAAAATCTTTAAACCACAACTTCAGAGTTTTATATGTAGGATTTTCTTATTATTGAATAGTTTCATTTTACTTGGGAGTTATAGGGTGTTCAATTATTATTGTTGCATTTAAATGTAAAATCAATTAGTAACTCTAACATTTTATTTTATCTGCAATTTTTGTGTATTAATGAAATCGTGTGTTTTCCAGGTATAACATTTATTATAATAGCTAAATATTTTAATGAATGAATAGCTATTTTAGAGTTGAATAACGGTGGAACATCTCCAACGGATGTATATAAAACATTAAAAATTATGAAAAGTTCGACTGAAAAACGTTCAAGCAGTTCAAAAGACTGGATAAATAAAGAATTGGCATGGACAAGAACTGCCAGAGCCTCAAAACTGATAAATCCACCAGAGAAAAGCTTAAGAAAGACCCTAAGATATCTCTCAGACATCTGGCATAGGAGTGAAACCATTCCGTCAGAACCATATTCAACATTAGAAAGATTTGAAGACCTTTCGTTACCAACATCAAAAGAAATAGCTGTTATCTGCAAAAATTGCTGACAAACGTGTTGCACAAGCTGAAATCCATCTCTATTGTATCTGCAGAGGCACGATATTGAACCTTGTGTTCAGTGACGTTAATAAATTTGACATACAACAAAAAATTTGACACACTAAATGATTGATTTTAGGCTGGGACTCAATACCTGGTTAATCGCTGAAAGACAAAGAGAGACGTCAGTGATGGCTTGGGACGCGATCACTAAAACCGTAACAAGTCCGTTGCCTTTTGGGGAAAAAGGGATTAAAATTAATCAAGAAAATTACCCCAACGACATTCTTGCCGAGTCATTGTTGTTTTGAGCTAAAAACCTCTTCAAAAAACGCCAGTGGTTATTTCAGCAACACTCAGCACCCTCACATGGACCTAAAAAAGCATGTGAGAGGTTGGCATCCAATGTTGTCCCCTCCATTTGATGAAGGAATGGACTCCTTCATCGCCAGACCTAAATCTTCTCGATTGTCATCTGGTTTATACTGTAGAATAAATTTTTCAGACACATCAGAAAAATGCAGAGGAACTGAAATGAAAACTGAAAAAAATAATTGGTTTAAATCCCTCAGGAAGTCATTCGTGACTCACGCAGGTCTCTGGCTTCAGCTTGTTATCGACGCAGACAGAGAGCATATTGAACAAAATGTGATAATTTCCAATTGCTGCAGTTTAATTATTTGTTTTTGTGTTTACTTGTTTAAGATTGCAACGTTAATACGGTAATTGAACTCCCGGTAGATTTACTTTTTTCTCGTGTAGATAATTACTTTCTAGGGCGACATTGGCCAAAAGAAAAGGGACTAGTAAATCGCAAGTTTATATAGTTTCGTAGTTCATAGTTGCCTGTAGCTGTGGAAATGCTTGCAGTCATGCAATTAGACTGAGAAATGCGTTAGGATTCACTTTTTTTCGTCGGGAACAAATATTTTTCTGAAGTTGAGTAGAGCCAGTTTTGATCGTGATCTAAGTCACATTCAGTTGTATCCGAAAAACAAGAATCATTAAAAAATCCATCATATACCAGAATTTTGCCGATTCAAATTTCCCCCAAAGAATCTTTATTTCGTAATAACGCAAAACATAAATGAGGTCACGTATTTAGTTTGAAGTGTTTTTTACGTTTGTCAGTGTCGACACGTGGTAGCGGTGATTATTGTCTCGTACACAGCTTAACGTCGCTCGCAGCTACTATGCATTCATGTTTCACGAGAATAAACCATAGTATTATCAGGACATATTGCTAGTTCAATTAAAACCAGGTGTTTTATGTGATGGTAGTGCATCTGGCGCGCGCAGCAACCAAGCCTTGACTAACTTTCGAGAGCTGCTGGTCCTAGGGTGATTTGCTGATGTTCGATCACTTTTTACGGGTATGTTCTTCTTGTGCATATTTTCTGTGTTTGCTTATCTTAAAACCAATCTCACGTTAAAAGGCAATGAAACGCCCACACTGACTCCTCAGTTTATTTGATCGCCTCCTAAACGAGCTCCGAGTGCTCAATACGAGGCTGTGTCGTTTTTGTGGAGCGTTGTCGGCGACGGAACAGTGAGTTACAATAAGCGCGCCAGCGACGCTTTTTCATGAAAAGTTTCTTCGAGCGCAGTAAATCGAGCTGCAAGAACGATACGCAATTAAGATGAATCTAAGCTTCTCCCAGCAGCAATCAATACGTATTGCCTATTCAAGTTGAGGTACAGTAAGCCTCCATTGCTGTTCAAGAGCAAGTGCTAAAAATTAAGTATTCAATAAATAAGATTTAGGAGTAAAAGCAGTCAGACATGACAACAGGATTGAAAAACTTCTGCTTTAGGATAGATGGACTCGTGTGCGAAAGAAACATAGATCAATACAAAAGATCGGGTAGGAGAACTGCTCTGCACGGGATTGTAGCGATGCAAAAAACATTTTTATGGGTGTAATTGAACTTAGACCCAAAATTTTCTCACAGAGTTGACAAATGTTTTGACTCGTTCGATTGAAATTTAACTACAATTTTCTAATGTATTTAACTGTTATTGGATTTATGACAAGATTTGATGGCTTTTGAAGACACACCAAGGACATAAGACTTCAAGGTAAGCGCAAGGATCTAAGTGAACTAGAGAATAAGTAAAAGGAATTGTACATTAGAAATAGCAGACCTCCAAAGACAATGATGCGCTTTCTCTTCCAGAAATGTAGAAATATTCAAATTTGAGATTCAAGTTCAAGCTCCAGGGGTAGAAGAACTTAAAATTAGCATAGTGTGTTGTTCCTCTAGTACTCATTGCTGGTAATAATACCCTCCCCCGCACCCCTGAGTTCCCCCCCCCCGGATCACCCGCTGGGCAAACCACAACAATACGAAAAATCAGTTTTGCACCCAAAACTTTTCAGAATGGTGAATAATTAGTATAATAGTCTTCTTAGTCAACTGTATACATTTGTTGATCAGATGGACAGAGAGAACGACACTTCATGTTCATCATAAAAGTATCAAGTCAAGGCTTTCACTCTCGCACGGTGTCATTTTGAAAATTAATCATGCCACAAGTACGTTTAATGAATAGTACTGAAACTACGAATGAGTTATATTTTCAGCCATTGTTGAATAAACACAAACGATGTTAAAAAATGAGTTCTCTACAGTCGTCGAAAGCTCAATCAAGTGACTATGAATTGTTTCTTGCTACCAGACCAGGAAGATTAATTTTCAAGATTGCTTGGCTAGAACAGAGCAAGGAAATGACAAAGCTCAGTACCGCTCATTGAGGCGAGGAATCATGTTCTAGACTGAGAAAAAACAGACGTCAGCGCATGCTCCTTGGTTTTAAAGTCAGTACTCTACACTCTGTCAACTTTATATTAATATTAACAGTTTAATACATTCTACAGCCCTATGCTCTGATTTGTTTTAAATTCTTAATGCTAACAATATTTTACTTCTTCTTATTTATGTTATTATTTTGGGTAACGTCTTCGCTTATGATAAAGAATTTTAAAAACGTTATTACTATTGTTATTATTACTGTATGTAGATAAACTATGCATAAATGAATTATTAAAAGTTAGCTTAATGGGCAGTCAATATTCAAACTCAAAATTCAAGTTCAAGCTCCACTGGTAGAAGAATTTAAAATCGGCAATATAAATAGTGTGTTGTGTCTCTAGTACTCATTGCTGGTAATAATAATAATAATAAACAACTTTTTGCAATGCAATGTGAAACCATAAAACAATTTCATTGTGAGTGATAAATGCATATAATTGTGAATGGACGAGGACCCCTTTATCACTCTCCGACGTATTCATTTATGGAATAAGTCAGCTTAACGCTACCCGTATTGAAAGCTGTGAGTATTCAATGAACTCTTATTTTAACTTTTCATTTTACAGATACGCAGTTCCATAGCTACATGAGCACAAGTGCACCCTCAAGAGAAAATAAAAGTTTTAAAATTTACTGCTTTGGGTACGTATCATACTGTGACAGTGAGGACCACCGCTGTGAATCCATCAAAATTGCATTACAAGAAAAAAATTCCAGGTTACGATAGTGCATAATGTGCATAATTCTCTAAATAATTCATCTGTGCGGAAATGATGTGACATAGCCTTTGGATAACTATACCGGAAGCAGCGCGTACAGTTATACGAGTAGTGAAATATTGCCTCAACATTTGGCCAAAACACTTCTAATAAATCGTATTAGGATGAGACTAAGAACAAGCTTCGTCTTCTAAATTAGGCCAAAGTTTAGTCTAACCGATTAATATTGGGGAAACTTTGGTGCCACAATTACTAAGACTATAATTTATAGAAGTTTTGCAGACATTCCTCCTGAACTTGTCGGTTAGCATGAGAGAACCCCAATTTTTTGAAAGGTGTGCCTATGATTTTGAGCACCGACTAAACCCAAGGAAAAAAATTGGCTCTCACCCAGAGCGCAACTGGAATGTTTTGAATGACTGAAGTCTGTGCGACGCGCATTTTGGTCACTTTACATCTATCTTCAATCCACAGCCAGTCACTTTGATATTGTGAACAAACTGAACAGATAAAAATTTGTACTTGTCAACAACATAGGCTCAACCCCTTCCTCCTGTTGTACACTAATATACATTGTTCTCGGGTATAAGATGAAAGGAAAATAAATATTCAGTATTGTTCTTCTTATTCTTTTCATTCTAAAGAGGTTATTTTTTGCATTTTTTAAATGTTGATAACTTGTCTTCCATGACGACTTCTATAATTAGGTAGTCACCATTGGCTTTCATTGTCAGTTTTCTTGCGTTTTTGTGAGGATATCGTAACAATTTTGAAGTCCTTACAAGACCTGACGTGTGAGGCAACCCCACAACCAGTATTATGAACTGCTCTATTGTTTCGTGGGTTTCTGAGTTTCTTTCATTTAGCCTTTAGGATTTGCAATTTTTCGGGACTGACTACTTACTATCATCCACTGACTTTACAGCTGTTTGAAAGGTGAACATTACTGATCTTCAGGCAAATATGATATGATTTTCAGATTTTCAGTACATATATATATGAATTTAATATTTATTTATATATATTTACAACAACACTATAATGAATTTACGAATTCGGTTAGTAGTTTCATGAAAAAAAATACAAAAAAGGGGCCAAATATTGTGTCTTCGTA